>VZTT01061885.1:73066-94604 GCA_013400855.1 Buphagus erythrorhynchus
AAGGAAGGAAGGAAGGAAGGAAGGAAGGAAGGAAGGAAGGAAGGAAGGAAGGAAGGAAGGAATCAGAGGAACCTTTTAAAGCAAAACAGGGTCATATTAATTCTCCCTTCCTCTACTCATCTGCATGGGTACAGTCACAGATGGGTGAAAACTACAGGAACATTTTTTACATTTTGAAACCTTAAGCCTCTGTTCTAAACATCCTGTGCAAGTAAGGATAACTCATCAGAACTTCCAATGACTCAAATTGCTTTATGTCTACATTTAAGTTCCTAAATAATGATGCAGAGATCAGAGCTCCAGACCAATCCCACTGTCAAGTGCAACTGGGACAAGGATGGGTGCTTATATGAGACCAGCTACCCCTCTTTTTCCTTTTGCTGGCAGTAATGTCCAGAGTCAGAGTACATAACTTGACACATTCCACTTTATTTAAGTTTCTATCAGTTTCTCCACTTGCTTCATATTTTCAGCTACTTTATCCTTTGTTTTTTGTCCTAAAAATACTTCACTTAGAAGTATGAGCAGGAAACCCCTCATATGTCATTGCTTGGCAGAAAAACCAGAAAAGAAAACCCATTCTGAGGGAGCAACAATGAAGCAGCATAAGACAACTTTATTCTGAAAGTACTTTTGTTTTAATGTGCATCTATTGAGAAAACCAAGAATTTAATTTGGGCTTTACTATAATGCTGCATCATTAACTTCCAAACCCCTCTAGAGCTTTTCCATTTCCTTGATTCTATTCTTCAATCTGGAGTTAGACTGCCTTAGCCTTGAGTTCAGGTGCAGTGTGTACTTCAGGCTCATGCAGCTGGTATACTTCTCTTCCTTTAGATAAATGTCCTATTTTTCCTTCTCTCTTATTTTTTTTTTTAATTTCTCAAATGTCTGAGATTAAATCATCTGTACTAATTCTTATTTTCACATCTGAACAATTAGCAGAGGACTGAAGGAAGATGTCATTCGACAACTACGTGAATAACAGAGATGGTTAACAGAGAACAGAAATAAATTTTAGGGATGTCTTCAATTCTTTTTCGTTCTACTTTGGAAAAGACTTTAAACCTTAAAAGTCATAAATCCCTACATAATTTTGTGAAACCTATCTTTTGCTGGGAGAGGTTTGGTTTTCATTTAATCTTCTCCACCACCTGTTACTTTTACTGGTACTATTACAAGGATCTCATAAAACTTTCAGTAAGAAAGTCTGTCAAAACAGACAGAACTCCATGAGATATTTAGCTTTCAATGAAATGGATTTTTCTACTGAAAACCACTTTTTCTGACTAGCCTGGTTGAATGATAACAACTGTGACAGATCTCTTATATGAGAAGATTTAAGAGAGTGTATCTGTCACATGTATATTCACCTTAGTAACTCCTTGTTCTTGTCGTAACAAGATCTTTCTTATTCTCTCACCAGGCTCTACATCATCACCTGAAATGGAACTTGGGTGTCAATGCCAAACTTGAATCAATAAAGAGCTGAAATACCTGTAGTGGTGCCAGAGGTAATGTTTCAATTAATCTTTCAGAATTAATGTCTGCTTCATTTCCAGGAAGTCCACAGGGGTACGTAATGGACCATTTTGTGCTATTAAATAGGACGAGAAAAATGTTGCTTCTCTAGATTGGGTTACACAACTGCAGGAGGATTTGGGTAGGACCAATACCACCCTAAGCCAGTTTGATGATGGGAAAGAGCAGTGAAAAGAGCAGTCCCTCTTTATTCTCTTTTGCAACCAGGCAGAAGAGCAAAGGAAAATATTGTGCCTTCACTTTGGTAGCAGCAGCAGCACAAAAATTTGCTGCAAATTCAGCCTAAAGGTAATCACTGCCCCTGGTGACTGGTGGATTTGTTGGAACCCTCCCACTGATCTGCTCTCAAGGTTGGGAATATTTGGAGTGCCATCTAGCATCCAAATCAATTGGAGAGAGGGAGAATTGTTGAAAACTTCCGGATATGTCCAAGTCTGTGATGGTGCCTGCAAAAGCTTGGGCCCTGCAAGCTCTATAATCAAAGATATAATCAAATCATGGAATTCTGGAATGGTTTGGTTTGGAAGGGACCTTAAAGCTCATCCAGTCCCACCTCCTGCCATGGGCAGGGACACCTTCCACCAACCCAGGCTGCTCCAAGCACCTTCCAGCTCAGGCCTCCCTGTCCTGCTGCTGCTTTTGTAGGAGTCAGGAGATTATAAAGTGGCTGTAGAGGATGGAGAGCGAGCTTTCATCTAGCATTGTTTAAAGCACTGCTATTACTTGGTGATTTCTTCCATTGTGAACACAGGAATGCAATGATTGTTTGTTTGCCTGATGCTTGATTTTGGTTTTGTCAATACAGAGCTCTCACTTGCCAACAACTAAGAAAGTATCTCATTAACTCTTTTTTTTTTTTCCTGTACTATTAAATATGTTTGAGTCTCTCTGCTCTCCTGTTAAGCCAAATAGCACGAGGGGTGCTCATTACTTCATTCATTGTTTAGTAACAAAGCCCTGTAGGAGTCCAAATGAGTGACTGAGTGTCACAAGTGGCCCCGTTGCTCCAGCACAGCCCCTTGTCACAGCAGAACACTCGATGTGCTGCCTGCAAGCAGCACACTGGGACTGCCACTGTGCAATTCAGTCCTGGCAGCTGCTGGAGCTCAGAAATTCAATACAACCCATTGTAAAGTCACTACAAAGGAGGCGAGCGGATCTGGAGTGGAAGAACTTCTCTGCAATTTAATATTGATTCATAATGAAGGCTGTTCATTAACATTAGGACATTGTGCATTTCTGTAAGTATTTACTTAAATACTCAAGTTCATTCTTTGAGATCCAGTGTATTTCTGAAGAAGTCAAAGTGATTTCAGAGCTACAGCATTCCTTAGAGTCTCTCAGCCTCTCGTTCTCTGGGCCTAAAACCATTACAAACAAAATTTTTTTTTCTCAGATATTTATATTAAAAGAAAAAAAAAAAAGAAAACCCCAGGGAAATTATTTAATATAATCTGAAAAAAACAATTCAAAAATTATTAGAATCCACCATTGTAAGAATAGCACATAGGCAGAATATTCTTGTTTGAGATGAATTTCCTTTCTAAAGCTGTTTGGAGTAGATGCCAAAGCCTGGCATGCTAATGGCTGGTGGATGGGGGGATCTCACAGAAGACACACAGACATTTGCTAAGAGGATTAGTTTGCATGAAGCATTTCCATGGGCACAGGGAGCTTTATTAAGGACCAAATCTAAATCAAAGGTTTCCTTTCAAGACCATGGACTTCTAGAGCAGCTCTGGGCCATTGCATTTTCCAGCTGACAATCTCAGGGTCTCTGTCAGATGTAAGTAATCAACTGTATTTCTGAAGTGGTGACATGCTTGCCAGTAGAGAGACACTTATACAAACAACAGTTCATGAAAGCTGGTTTGGGATGAGGGAGTGATTTTTGCTTATTTTTTTTAAGATCCGTTGAACTATCGTGGATGCTTTTCAAAAGCTCTGTGCAATTACTGCCAACTTCTGTTCAGGGCACTGATGTTTATGAACATTCTGAATTCATTTATGAATTCTGCACATGAAGTGCTTGAGCTCAGACTCATCCCAACAGGAATCTGAGTAGAGTTAGGCACAAGCTTAGATATTTAATTAGCAATAAGGAATACTATTTGAAACATAGAAAAACATTCTATTATTGCTTATGGCCCAGATTGAGCATTTTGTGCATTTCTAAGGCAGTCTTATATATTTTTCTAATTTAACCTTAGCAAAATTTGGGAAATCATTAAGAATAAAATTTGGGGATTGGCAACTTTGTTATGTCTAGAAGATATTTTACTTTTGTTACTCCCGTCAATCACGGTGAGACACAACCTTAAGCTACCCTAATGATCAGTAGAAAACCCCAAAAGAATTAAAGAAAGCCATCAGTTTTGTTACAGTCTTAAAAATACATCTAGAACTTCCTAGGGTGTTAAATAGCCTCTCAGCACCTACCCCTCTCTGTCTACACAGGACACAGATTTTCTATCTCTTTTTGTATCCAACTAATGAAAGTATCACATGAATAATTAATGAAAAGCACCTGCAGGACATGGAAGATTTGAAATGAAATCAATCAATTGGTATCTGCAATTCATGTTATTAACTTTCAGAATCCAGTGAGGGGAGAAAGAATGATCTGCATGTTCCTCACCCAATGACAATGTTTTTACAAGCTAGGCTGGAATTCAGCCTAGTCCCAGAACACCTTCACATTCAGAGTACACATCAGGCCAGCAGCATTTCTTCACTTTTCTGATGCTGCCATTGATACCAGAATGTGGCCATAAGCACAGCTAGAAAACTCAGTTATGAGGTAGCTCCAATGTAGTTTGCATCCTACAAGGCAATAAATGTCTCCTCTGGGGCACCTTATAAATTCTAACTCTCACTAATAACAATATTATCACTGCTCGATGAGGGAAGGCTAATAAATTTTAACAATAACCAAAGCAAAAATGATGCCCTAAAACACAAGTGAATTGACTGTTTCAACAGAGCTGGATGAAAAACAAGAAAACATTAAGAAGGATAAAACCAGGACAGTGCAGTACTTAAAAATTTGGGTTACTTCAATCCTCCAAGAACCAAAAAGCTTCCAGGTTGTCTCTATTTTATGGGAATAGAAACCCATCAGATCCCATCATACACATGCAAATGCAGTATTGAACAAAAATATTGACAGTTAAATACTAAGAATATTAAATCACATATAAATAGGAAAGATTTGGTGATTTGAAAGCTTAAGAATAATTTGATGATTCAAAATCTCTAAATATACACAGTATACCTCATGCTACATTAAACCAAACCCACTGCAATGTACCCCCACTGCCAAAATATGAATTTTTGAGACCTCTTGGGAGAGATAAGGCTTATCCAAAATCTGCCAACCAACATGCTTTAACTGTCCCACTGAGTCTGCTATTGCCAACAGGGCATGGCACTATCTCAATGAAATGCATGGAGGGATAAACAATACCTTTTTGGCTTGTTGTATGTTTTCTCTAAAGATTTATCTCTGTGCTTGTCCATTTGTGTTCATTGTACGAGGTCATAAAGCCCAGTGCATCCAGAGTGACAGAAAATGGGGCTGCTGGAACACCATTTATCCCATTTTCTTCCAGCAAGGCAGCACTAACTATCCAAATGCAATTGCTGGCAGAGGTTGGTCAGTCTGCTTTGTTTTTACAGAACTTCAGTGTCTGAACCCTCCTGTATAATTTATTCCAGTGTGTCCCAACTCTTTACATTAACTAACCAAACATGGTTTTAATATCAAGTTGTATCACAAAAAGATTATGGTTTAAGCCACATGTTTCTACTTTATTCACAATGGATAGGAAAGTGGATCATTTCCTTTCCCTTTGAAGTTTGTTACAGACCATTTTTTTCCTTCCAGAGTAAATATGCAGGAGAAAGTTACAGAGAATTAATGATCTCGTAGTCTCTCTAAGGACCTTGAAATAATCCAGGTAGCTCTCACTAAATTAATTATTGAATTTTCTCTAATTAAAAATTGTTCATAAGAAATGACTCCCAACAACAGAAGGAAACTTTGACATGCCTAGAGAAAAACTGTGCCTGCACCTTGAGTGTTTGATCACCAAAGTATAGTTAGAGGAACATTTAAAAGGCCTCACAAAAGCCAAAACAAAGGTGTTCTGCAGGTGAAATAAATTTATTGATTACAGTTAGTGGAGACAGATTTCCTTAACTTGTGACTAAAAATGTGCCTTTTTCCTCACACTGCAAGATCTGGAAATGATCTGCACCTAGTGCAGGCTACTATTCCTTTTTTGTCTTAGTCCCATTGCCTGTTTCAGTGTTCCTAGCACAATTTCTTTAGGAATACTTGATTTTGTGTGTTTTCAGTCTTAGCTGAGTCTCTTAGCAAGGAAGAGGGGGGGCAGGAGTAGGGTGAAGTGGTCCCAAGGCTGCCAGAGCTCCAGGAGTGTTTGGACAACGCTCTTGGGGATGCACAGGGTGGGATTGTTGGGGTGTCTGTGCTGGGCTGGAGGTTGGGCTCCAGCATCCTGGTGGGTCCCTTCCAGCTTTGAATATTCTGTGTTTCTATCCTGTGATTCTAAAACTTTTCTTTAGCTCAGGTTGGGGAAGGAGTGCTGTGGTGCAACTCTGGAATTGTGACCACTCAAATTATGGGCAGAATGAATGCTGTGCTCCCATCAAAAAATGGGAATCTGCTCTCAACGTTGTTGTTCAACCTGAAACAAGGCTAGAGCAGCATGGCACTGGGAGTGGAATGATGTCTGTATTTGACTGTTCTAACTTGGAGAAAAGAGATGGAGATAAAGATGGAACCAATGGAGGCTGGTAGTTTCCTTGTAGTAGCCAGAATAGATACATTTATTTGAGAGGGTACATTGCCTTTTTATGTAAATGTACATACTTCTAAAAGGAAAAACCAATTATTTAGGAAAATTTACATGAGTAACACTTTGAATTATCCTATATTCACTGCTAATTTAAGTACTTGGTGTAAGTACTGTACAATTGATAAAAGCTCATTTTTTTTACTTTAGCTACGCAACCTTTCCTCTAATACATGAAAAAAAAATATCTAAAGAGAGACCAAAAAAGCCATGAAGTTAAAGAATTACATTTCTTCTTCAGTTTTAGGAGAGTTAAATTCTCTTCTGGATGTTTAAAACAGACAACTGTCAGGCTAAGAGTAGTGATAGAATACCTATCATTGGGTGTGAAAAGGAAGGAAAGCAGCCAAAAATATTGAAAAAGTTTGCCAAGTCTTCTGAAGATGTGAGGCACAGCTACAATTTAGATTAGTCATGAGCATTGTTCTCGCTTAATAAACTGCAATTTAAGTTTCTTACCCAGCTCAACTAGAGCAGACATTTTTGGATCAGTACAAGTTTGCAGGAACATTACTCACACAAAGGTAAACCCTTACTGATACTCTGTTCCTCTCTGTAAAGAAAATGGTGGCGATTTTTACTCATACAAGTCATTTAACCTCCAAAAAACATGGCATCAGTAATCATAAGCTATTTTTTCCTGCCAATTCTTTGTATCAATGTGCATATTAAATGTGTTTATTAACTGTTCAGATGAAAAAATAAAGCACAATTCTCAGTCTGCAGTACTACCCTACTAAAAGCCATCCAGTTATTGGAGTAGAGTTAATAACACTACTACAAATGTGTAAATCATCACTTTATTTCCATATAAAACTCACTGTCAGACTTGGTCAAACTAAACATCAAATTAAGACAGGTTGTGACTTCCCTAAAAGTTGGTGGTCACCAGTTCTAATCAGGAGCTTCCTGACAGAATAGAGAAATTCTCTATTTACTATGGAAATAAGAAACTCATGTTAAAAGTCCCCATGCCTTTGAAAGCAAATCTATGTTTGCTAGAAATCTCTCCTCTTCTAAGAAGAGTCTGATGAAAAAATATATGAGTGCTATGAGAAGGTATTCCAGCAGAACTGAAAGATGTAATTTTTCGTGCACCATCAAATTGCCAAAGCTGTCATTGGAGGAAAATATTATTTTAACAAGTGGTATTCCATTTTCAATTGATTTAAGCAATGGCTTTAGAAAAATGTTTAGAAAAGTGTTGTGAACTTGCACATACATTTTATATGCCATCATGATTATTCAGCAAGTAGCAAGATAGTAAAAAATTATATATCAGAATAATATAGTAACAGTGCTGGAATGAATGGCTCAGGCTGTGACATACTGAATATATTGCATATTTCAGATGAACATAGATGCAAAAAGATCTCTTGTCAGTGCAGGAGCAATTTTTTGCCATTTGAAGAATATATATATTGACTCAGTATATCCTACTTTGCCATTAAGTCTCAGTATGCACAGATACTATATTATCACATAATGTAAAAAAAAAAAAAAGAATTAATATAAAAATTAAAACCATTAAATTACAGAATACTAAAATAAATACACTACTTTCAACCAGAACTTATTCAGAGCAGCCTAGCCATGGGAGTTTCATTTTGCAAAAGACTATTTTAGCAAGATCTTTCATCTGATCTGAAGTAATTTATTTTCCAGTGAGAATTTGAAGGAAATTACATTCTGAGCAGTGTCTGTAATTCCTATGCACAAGTGATCTACAGGAGCTGGTGAATTTTGTGTGCTAGAATTCAATCTGCCTCAGGGCATTGTTTTGCAGAGCTGCTGCTCTACGTTTTGGATTAGACACATTCCAAAATATATGAAAATGCATTCAGAACTTCTAGGTTTCTTGGTTATAAGAGAACTTCATTAAATCAGGCACACCTAGATTAACAAGTGTTATAGGCATTATGCTTTAGACCTGATTGAAAATACTTTCAAGTCAATAGGAGTCATTTCATTGACTGTGAGTGGGGTTGTAACACCCACCAGGCAGAAGTAATGGACCTTGAACTGAATATGCTCATTGTTTCTTTTTTTTTTTCATCATTAGATAACTTTCACTCACGGTATTTTTCTGTTCATTTCCCTGTGTCCCAGTATCCCATCATTGCATCCTGACTCTTCTGTTAGCCTTCCATTCCTCAAGATTTCATTGGGATTTTTGCTGATGCATGACCGGTATATTTTTTTTTCCCTTCGTTTTTTTTGGTTTTTTTTCCTTCCTTTTATAATTAATGTCCTATGATTTACGAGCAACTCAAGGAAAGAAAACTTCACACTCTTGCTTTCCTGGTTAAGAAGCCTGATAAGGGTAAAGAAAGAATAGTGGAGGCTGCTTAATAGGTAACAGAAACTTGTTGTGAACTGAAAAATGTGCAGATGTTTAAAATTAGTATCACAGAAACATGGAATATCCTGAGTTCTAAGGGACCCACCAGGATCATCAAGTCTACATCCTGTCCCAGCACAGATATCACAACCATCCCACCCTGTGCCTGAGATTGTTGTCCTTTCCAGCCTGGGAATGACATTAATTAGTCTATCTATAATTATTTATTAACTAACTCAGTGTAGAGTTATCTTGTTAAGAGTGGAAACCAATGGCAAAACATATAACTGAAGAATCTTCTCTCCCCCTTCAATCCTGGAACCAGTCTTAAAGCTGCAGAACTCAATATTCAACACCAACAGAACAGACAACTGGGGATACAAGCATCATAAAGTCACCCCAAGACACAAATGTTACAGTTTCCCCTGGGTATGTGTTTTATATACTTAGATTTCTCTAATTCAGTATCCCCAATAGGTGTAACATCTGAGTTCAACTCACAGATTAGAGTAAAAAATTCCTATTGTAATTATTTTATATGGATTCTTTGGTGCCTAATACAGTGGTCTTCTTCAACAAGGCAGTACTTCATTTTTTGCCTTCTGTCTTGCCACTTATCTTAGCAAGAATTTAATCCTTTTTCAAAAAACTTCTGAAGTTTGGCCAACAGATTATAATATTCTATTGACAAGGGAAGTCATAAACACCTGTAAAGAAAGGGACAAGACAGTGAAATAGTTGCATGTCCAAAGACCTGAGAATGTTTCTTCACCTTTATCTCAGGATCCCTACTGTAAAGGTATTGCTGCCAGTGGCCAGCAATGCCAGGACCAGACCAGCTGGGGAATCTGTGGCATAATATAGAGATGGGAATGATGGAGTTGCTGCAAAAGAAAGAACTTTTTATGTATAAAGTAACAAATGTAGAAAAACTGCATGGTACAAGGGACAACCACCAAAGACCCTGAAACCCGGAAATCCCACCAATATATAGGGGGGTGGAGGGCACAGGATCCAATCAATAATGAGGATAAGGAACAAAACCATATATGTAGCTGGCAGCCAGCCAACCATAGAGCAAAACCAAGAACAACACCTTATTTGTAACAAACTGGCTAACATATTAGTTCCCATGAGACAACTCTTCTTTCTATTTTCTCACCACGATGTAAAAGGATGTCCTTCCTCCGAGCTAGGTGTCCCCCAGGGTTTGAAGCTGAAGCTCTCTGCATCTGCAGGTGAGGCATGATCCCTGTCCCTCTTTACCAGGGGAAAAAAATCCCGACAAAACAGGCAAAAAAAACCCTGTGAAGCTTTCTTTAAACTAGCTCTCACTAAAGAAGTCCTAAAACATAACCTAAACCCTTCCCCTCTAATAAGTAGAAGAAAAGGGGTTTATTTTATTATTTTGTTTTGTTTTCTCACATTGCAGCTGGTCTAAAAGCTGTAACCTAAAACTCAACCAGTCTGGAGGTGGGCAGGTACCTGGGTGAGTGATGATGGGGTGGATTTTAACAAATACAGAGAATCCCAGCCAATCCACTGAACCCTAACTGCAGATGTATCACTGGCCAAGGAAATGAGTAACTGGGACCATAACCAATCACATATGCCCGGGAAATTCAAACCCCCTATTTAAGGAGGGTGCAGAACAATAAAGGAGCTTTTTGTCACATGGATCACAGAGGGTCATGGTGTTTGTCTCCAGCCACAGCCCCAGTCAACATTATATTATGTGACAGAAATCACTCTCAATGTCTTCAAATAAAATTCTAAATGGGAAAGAAAAAAATGAAACTCCTACTGTAGAAGCATTACAAGTGACATTTAGGAATCTACAAGATCCTTGCAAAAATATGGATGAGCACACAGACTTGTTGGCACTCAGAGATTAAAAATATAATGCACATGTGTATTGCCTTTTAAATCCATGCATTCTTTCATTGATCTTAGGTAATGAGAGGAACAATAGATGCAGTAATTAATAAATTGTAACAGTGCAAATTCCTGTGTTTTCCTCATCACCTCTGCATCCTGGGAAAAGTTTGTGCAGCAGGAACATGGTGCCACCCAGGACACTCATCAGGATTGATTCCTTGGGTCACTCTGTGATGGGATTATGGCAAGGAGGAAATAGCCAAGACAAATTAGGACTCAGAAATGAGCTATTCCTGTGCTGCCACCTAAGCCTCACTGGGTACCTTCCAAATCAGTGGAAGTGGCTTGTCCTAACACTGTTGAAGTGCTAGAAAGGCTTTAGAGCTTCTAGATTCCTTTTGAGGGTCCAATTCGTACAGGTTCAGCCCAGAGCTGTGTTTCTGCTGGGGAACTGAGCTCTTTGCTGGATTTAGACTCTCCTGCCTGTTTTCCATTTAACAGAGTGCTGCTACCTAACAGAAACCTGTTTTAGCCCAGAGCTCTGGCTCAGTGCTGTGTTTTGGCTGTAGAATGAGAGCAGTATTGATCCCACACTGGTGGTTTGGTTGCTCCTGAGCAGTGCTTACACTGACCTAAGGAGTTTTTGGCTTCTCCAGCTGCTCTGCCAGCAAGTTGGCTGCGGGTGCACAAGAAACTGGGAAGGGACAGAGCCAGGACAGAGTATCCAAGCTGCTGGAGGGTTATTCCATACTGGATGATACAATGATGAACAATAAAAGGGGGAGGGAGAGTTGCAGCCACTACTCAGCTGGGCATTGGTCAGTGGGTATTGAAGGACTGCATTGTGCAGCACTTTGTGGATTCTTTTTTCATTATTGTTATTGCCCTTTCATTTTCTTTCAAACCATCATTTTCTCAAGGCAGGAGTTTGGATTTTTTCTGCTTCTCTCTCTGATCCCACTGAAGTGGGAATGAGTGAATGACTGTAAGGTTTAGTTGCCTGCTCTGACCACAGCATGTTAGAAAAAACCCCACATTTTTATAATAATTCATTACATTATTTTAATAGTTTCTGGTCACAATCTTTATTTATTTGATCTCACACTTGCTGTGCTCACTCCCAGAGCTGCAGTATGCAGTACTTCACCTCCTGTGAATGTTCCCTGTTGTGTTGTTTGGCATCTCTGGGGGCTGGGTTAAGGTTATTATTTTTCTGTACTGTTTAACACTGGCTCATGATATGATAAAATTACTGGTTGTGACACTAATCTGGTATTTGTACTCAGCATTACCATCAGCTCTGGAGTTCAGGAAATATCTCTTGGAAACTATTAATAGTTTCTTTCTTTACCTTTTCTCCTCAGAGCCAATCTATGGGGGAGTCAAGGGAGAACACTTCCACTCCTGCACCTTTCCCTTCTCCTTCATGCTAGTTACAATGGCTCTTGAGAATTTTGGATATACTTGGAATGTTGAACCATCACATTACTATTATTACTATTCCTGATTCTGTACACCTGATCCTCATCCTTCAGTGAACTGTGAGACAGGCAGAAAGATTTCACCTATAATCCATGTGGAACAACAGGGCCAGCAGCCTGCAATTCCAAGGTAGGGAACCAAGCAGCTGAGATCACTTTCTAGGAAATGGGACAATGGCAAAGTGATTGGAAAAGGAGCACAAGCCATAGCCTCTGAAGGTGGCTTCTGTCAGGGGTGAAGGAAGGCACCCCTTTAAAGAAGATGCTGTATGTCACACAGACAAGGGGACCACCATGGAAAGAGTCATTAGAGAGGGAATTGGCTGTGCTGAGGGTGATTCAGGATGACCTGGACAATGGGCAGTTATCCAAAGAGAGTCAAGTGCATGTGATCCACGTGGCAAATCCTGTATGGAGGACAATACCACTGTGTGTGCCAGCTCATTGAGGTAATGACATGGAGAGGGCCAAACAGAGGGCACAATGGGGGCTGAGGCTCCAGCCACATGGAGAAAGGCTCTTTTCCTGCCTACATCCTCTCTTGGCTGTGGAGACACTGGCATGGGAGTTCCAGCATTTCCCACAGGGTATGTCCTGTTCCTCACCTGAACAGAGCAGCATTTTGTCTGTCAGGAGGAAGTGTTCCTCTGCTCGAGGAGCTGCAGTGGATCCGTACCACAAGCCATGCTCTGGATTCACCTGTGGGACCATGGAAAGGATGTGAGAAAATGGGATGAGTCATGGTATGAGAGTTCCAAAGAAACCCAATCACAAAGGTGTTTCTTCCAGGAAAATTGCTGCTCCAGCTTCTAGAGGGCAGTTCCCCAAACAGAATTGAAGGGCTCATACTTCTGATCTTAATAAGGGTTCCTTTTTTTCCTTTTCCTCCTTCTCCTTCCTTTCCCTTTCTTTTAAACTTTCTTTATCTCAGCCTAGGACTTTTACCTTACTCTGACCCCAGCTGGGGGGAATGAATAAACAAATTAATGAACAGCTCTGTGGGGTTTAGCTGCCTGCAGGTTAAACAACCACATGAAATATTGCTTCTTTTTGTAGGAGAAATGCCTTTGGCTTGTTACAATATTTAGTATTTACATAACAAGACTGTACATATCTTATTCAAAACGATCAACCAAAAAATATTTAAAATGCCAGGAAGTTTTTGAGGTTAAACATTTGAATTCCATTCCTGATTTTTTACTGTTTCTGCTAAGAGGAACTTGAAGTGCTCTGTTTTGCAGAATTTTAACTTTGGTTTCTCAGTTTGTCTCATTATAGTACCAGTCTGTGTTTGTTTCCTTCAAAATCAGGATCTTTACAAAATCTATCCAAAACAAACTCTGAATCAAATTTTTTATAGGAGAAAAAATAATAACAAAAAAACCTTCTTGTCTGAATCACTGTTTAACAGTGATAGCACTTTCCTTGATACACATGAACAACTGCATTTTCTAATGCAGGATCAGGCAAACATTGATCTCTCACCCTAAACAGAATCCAATGATATTTTCATTGAACAGAACACTTACAAACTAAGACACTGCATTAAACTGGTTAACCATTAACAATACACCCTTTTTCAGCTACATTCTTTATTCCTACTTTCTAGCAAAGATGCACTCGACAGGTACTGCAGCATTAAGCAGTGGGGAGGTGCCACAACCCCCTGGAAGCATCTCCAGCAGGAGAAAGCCACTTCAGTGGCACGGGCTCACACACAGGGGAACAAAACACAGGCTCTGGATAACTCTTGCAACGCACAAGAAAGAAACACGAAGGGTTTTTGTATAGAGTTCTGCAGGGCAGGTTTATTCCAAGCACATGTCATGGGTCCAGGGATAAAGACAGGGGACAATGGAGGGTCCAGGTTTAAATAGAGGGAACAGGGGGCGGAGCAGAGCATCAGGGCCAATGGGCTGAGGGCTCAGGGGTGGCACAAAGGCGGGGCAAAGGGCGATAGCCAATGGGGTAAAAGGGGTGGGGCATTGCAGCAGAATGGGGCCAATGGGTGAGCAGGGACGGGAGAACATTCTAGGGATTGTACATATAAGGGGAAAAGGGGCGGAGAGGCTGCCAGGGAAGCAGAGCTGGGTACTGGGGTACATTAACATAAAACTGCAAAGAATTGTGGAGAGGAAGTAGTTCTTCTCCATGCTCTTAGTGTCTCTCTCACAACTTAAGGTCTTTCTCTCCAGACCACAGAGATTTCTGCCCCTTGGGCAGGATCCAGGGCTCCCACAGACAGGGAAATGATTTTTCACACTCTTGTTTGATATACTTATGCTGGGAAAACCTTCAAGCATAGCTCAAGCCAGAAAGGTACTGGGGAATATTCCCTGAGAAAAGCACAACTGGAAAGAAAATTAATAGCCTTTCTTTAGATGAATGCAAGAGAGAACAAGAATTAAATATTTTTCTATGAAACAGCTATAAAGGAGTGATACAATGCTTTTATACTGTTCAAGGACCTTTAAATAGCCAATTTATTTATTGTGCAGCAAAAGCCAATGCAAGTAGCTCACTGCCTTGAAAACAAAACTTTGCATGCACTGGCAAACTGAAATTCCCTTACAACCTCAGCCTATGGTTCCAGTTGAGACAAAGTGCCAATTGACTTAAAAAGCAAATAAAAAATGCTCTTACCCCTATGTTCAGTATAGGAAGGAGCAATATTTTACAAGGTCTGTTAAAATAGCTCCTGGTTCCTCGTGCAATATTTCTGACATCTGTTATTTCAACCTGATGTTTCCATTGGCACTTTAACCCTTCAGCCAGTCATGAAAAACTGAAAAATGACTTTGTGCAATTGAAATGACAAATACAGATCTACAGGATCAGCCTTCAGCAAGAGTCAATGATCATAAATCCCATGTTTCCATTGCTTTCCTGAAAAATTTATGATGTAGTTTGGCTTTCTTTTCAAATGAATGCTGAAAACATCGTCAGCAGAAGGATTCCAGAGCTCTGTAAGCAGTAAACCTTGGGTTTTTTAGATCCTGAAGATTTGTCCCAGTGGGAAGGTTTGGAGCTTTACAGAAGCTTGTTGGACAGCAAGTTATTACTTTAGGCTCTCTATTATGTTTTTAGTAGGGATTAGTTATTTATGTTTTATTCTATACAACTAGAAATAAACTTCTAGAAGAGGCTGCTAAACCATGTTATTCAACCCAATGTGGAGGTTTAAAACCACCAGTGCTCTAGGATTTTTACACAATAAGAAGCAGGAAGGGAATATGAATATGAAAATAAGATAGGATTTTCCTTTGACAGGAAAAGGGAAAAAAACATCCCACAAATACAACCAGGAATACTTCTAGATTTCATTTCTTGTCTCTTCCATAATCATATTCATAATCCATGTAAACCTAATTTTAAATTTCTCTATGGATGAAATAGAAACAATGGAATTTCCTCTGTCCCCACTGTGGAAGGAAGGGAGGAAGGAAGGGAGGGAGGGAGGAAGGAAAGGAAGGGTTGATTTTGGGTATCTTCACTACCCCTCCACTTCTCATCCTTTGCAGTGACACAAGTGAACACCTTTATCCCATCTGCCTCCTCTAATATCACACATGATACAAAGGAAGCTTGGAAGAATTTGCAAGATACTCAATAGCTTTTATTTAAGATAAAGCTGGTCATAACCTGCTCTTTTTGTGTTTTTAGGTTAAAAGCAACATGACATTAAAGAGTAATTTTAACAAATTAAAGAAACATATTTAAACAACACACTTCATGGATCTGTTTTCTGTGGTAGTTATTCATGCAGAACTTGTCATCCAGGATGGAATTAATGACATAAAGGAAAATGTTCAGATCCATATTAAGAAAGGTTCAGCAATCCTGACCATGGAAGATGAGGACACTTTATCACCTTATCACCTTATTGGTGCCAGTCTTTTGCTGTGAAAGGCCTGTCCTGCTTAACTTGACATCTTGTATTGTCTGATGAGCCATTTGACAAATTTCTGATGATCTATTCCCTCTTCCATAGCTTCTGAGACTGGAAAAGGAATAGGAAAATTATTACCATTTCTTAATGAGGAAATTATAACTGTAAACAAAATTGACCAGCTTAGAAGAAAATTGTGGAATAAAACCCATGCCTAGGGGACTAGAAAAGCACTAATTCTGCTTTTCCCATCTGCTTAAACACTGGAGTTTTTAAAAATGGTAGACACTACAAAGAGTAACCTGTACGTAGATGGTGATTTTACTTCTATGCATGAAAAACGCCCAAAATAATAAGATCAAAAATGTTATAGAAATGACAACAGTAATAATACAACTTATTTCCCACTGTGGACTGGTAGAGCCCTTTAAAAACTTTTTAAAACCTTGGCAAATTCAATTCTATCCCTCTCTCATAAGCAGCGAAAAAAAAATTACACTGCATAAAACTTTTTGGTGATTTGTATGAGCAAGGAAAATGCAGAAATATTGTTGTTTAGAAATGTGTAGGCAGAAAAGGCATCATCCTGGTAGCTGGGGAGTGGGTTTTGCTGAGGGCTCTGAAATCCTGCTAATCTTATTTCTTCTCAAGAAAGAGTATTAATACTAAAAGAAGGATCAGTAACTGTGCTGGAGAAAATATTGGTCCTCAGCAGCAGCAGAAAGCAAAGAACATACCTGTGAAGCACTGAGAGAAAATTTAAAAGTAGGGAAAAACTTGTCTAAGAAAGTCACACAAAAATTGAAAAGAAGCTACAGAAATTAGAAAACATTTTCAATCATGCTTGCTCTGCAAATGTATTTTGTCAAGATCTGTGCTGGAAATGAGTTGTCTGATCAAGGTTAGAGCACAAAAATTCCTAGGAATTCTCTATTTGAAAAGGGTAAGTGAAGCAGAGGGCACAGATCTCATAAAAACAGCAATTATTTTTTGAGTGACTTGGCACCACTTTTAAGTATATTATAAATTAAATCTACTTATATCTATATAAGTCACTTCTTTTAATAGGCTGCTGCTGTTTATTGCTCCTGAAGGTGATGTGTAATGAGGCATTTGGGTTTGGTGTGACTTGTTTTAAATTAAAAAAGTGCCAACATGCTAGATTTGAAAAAAACAACAAATAGACTAAATTTGGAAGGGATGGGTTTTCTTCTAGGGGAACAAATACTGCGTGATGCTTGAATGCAGAAATGTAAAAAAATAACACATTCAGATTATTGAAACTTTCACACTTGCATGTCTCTATGTGGCCTGTGAATTCTAAATCCAGAACACAAAGTTTCCAGCTGATTATCTCTTTAGGCACTTAAAAGGAAGTTTAATCCTTTTTACTTCGTTTTGCATTGCATCGCTTTTATGGGAATGTGTGCAAGAATGAAACCTAGGAGGGGTTCTACAGGGAGTCCTTCAGAAATTTTCCAATTATGGGACAGGATGGTTAAATACTGTTTTCCTTTTAGTTTTTTTTTTTTTTTTCCCTTTTCTAAAATTTAATAATGTATTATATGTAATAAGTTTGGGGAATATTATATTACATAGGTATTTTAATTTTTTACCTGTCTCTTCTCGTAAATATAATTTAGAAATACCTTTATAAGTTTTCTTCATTTAATTCAATGTAAGTTAGAAATGCAAATGATTATGCTAAGGCTTACAGTTAACATAAATATTTAATTTAACCCCTTATTTTTAACTAGCTGGTGCATACCACAGATAGGATTTTAAACAACAGCTGATGTGGCCTTTCATTCCCTCACTGATCTGTAAACCTAAAATATTCCATTTTCATACCATAAGCAGATATTTGCTGAGTCTGTGTGTGCAAACCACTTGTCCCAGTGACCAACTAGAGGTGGGCACGTTTGTGGGGCCTTCACTGACTCATGGCAGGAGATGTGCTGATATATTCCTGAATAAAACACAGCTGAGCTGCATGTCTGGGCTGGTGTGCAAAAACCAGAGAAAGTTGATTCTGGTCGTGTCATTAGAACTCACACGAGAACTTGCAAGGTCATAGCTCTACTAAAAAATTATACAGCAAACAACCAAAGCAATTGGAAAGAGGGTGATTGGAGCAGCACAGAGGAAAAGCTGTATACATCAAATAGTGCTGGTCTTTGTTATCAAACCCTCTGAACAGACTTTAATTAGGTGCTGCTGTTGTAATCTGTGCTCTTTGAAAGGCTGCTTGTGACACGTTCACAGCTGCTTGTGCAGAGAACACATGGACATACACACTGGTGTCCAGAGAAGCCATGGGAATAGCTGCTAATTAAACCCTTGGTTACCAGTTCCAAGTATGGAACATGGCTGTCAGCTTTCTAAATAAATGGGACTTTATGTCCCTGTCCCACTGATGCTTCTGAAGTGGGATGGTTCAAATTAAGTGGGACACCCAGTAGGTGAAGGAGCTGACAAGGAAGATGGAGAGAGACTCTCTATGATGGCCTGGAGTGACAGGACAAAGGGGAATGGCTTTAAGCTGAAGGAGGGTAGGTTAGATGGGATAATAGGAGGAAATCCTTCCCTATGAGGGTGGGGAGGCCCTGGCACAGGGTGCCCAGAGAAGCTGGAGCTGCCCCTGGATCCCTGGAATTGTCCAAGGCCAGGCTGGATGGGGCTTGGAGCAGCCTAGACTAGTGGAAGGTGTCCCTGCCCATGGCAGGAGGTGGCACTGAGATTTAAGGTCCCTTCCAGCCTAAAGCAGTCTGGGATCCTGTGGTTTATATCCAGATCCCCCTGGTGCTCATGAGAGGGGCTGAGTGAAGGCAGGCTGGGATGTTGCCTATGGGTGAGGGCCAGGGTCCAACTTTGTGATCCAAATAATCAGAGCTGTTGAGTCTCAAGTCCCTGAAAGTGGCCTTTAGATAAAGCAGCCTATTTGTTCCATTAGTCTAGGAAAAAACAAAAAGCTCTGTGAATAGGGCAGGCTTCACAACAAAACATTCTTCCCTGACAGGGGTGGCTCTTTGTCAGCCTAATGGCCTTTTTGGTCAGCAGGGGCTCTGTCATTCTCAAGGCCTTGCAAGAAAAATTGAACTTTCCCTTCATTTCTGCTAATTTTACTATGTCTGAGTAGCTTATGAATTAACTTTTTCTTTTCCCTAGTAATGCCCACCAGAAGACTATTTTCCTGTTGAATGGATCCTATCAGATGTAGCAATATGTTGCCTACAAAAATTGCTGCAAGACTTACTATCAATAAATATGTCAACCGTGGTAAGATCTGAAGGTCCCACACTAAGGTGGGAATCATTTGTAGTGAATGCTGTGAAAATATAGAATAGGATTTCATAGAATCACAGAATCATTAAGGTTGGGAAAGCCTTCCCAGACCATCAAGTCCAAGCTGTGACTGATTTCACCTTGTCACCCAGACCAGAGCACTAAGTTCCATGTTCAGGCCTTCCTTGGACACCTCCAGGGGTGGGGATGTCACCAAATATGCTGACTTTTAGGATTTTCCTTTTAATTTTCCTTTGTGCTGCTTTCTAGACTATTTATCCAGTCAAAAATAATATTTCTATTTGAAAATGAAAGTAGTTTTGATGGCAAAAATGTTCTACCTGATAAGCCTCCAAAGGGATTCTCTGGCTGCGCTTCCCTGTAACTGATTCCAGGCACAATTTTCATATTCTCTTCTAAAACAAACATAACTCTTAGGAGCACTTGAACATCATGACATCTTCTTTAAGATGACAACAAAGCCCAGGAAGGGCAAATGTGCCTTGCAGACTGCAGCCTACATGGTGTCCATAGAAGATAGTTGAAAGATTTTTATTTGTTTCTAGATGGTATTATATCCAAATCAGGTATATATGATTATTATTATTTTTAATACTGAGAGTAAAGATTAAGTTAAATTTGCAGGTGATTTCTGCAGTCTGACATAGGGATTGCCAGTGCTCTGTGCAGCAGAAAGCTGTCTGATCTGACAGGTTAGATTCAACCTGGCAGATTTGTTTGTTGGGAGAAGGCATCATGCTTGACACATTTAGAATCTCTCTAGTTCTTACCCACTGCCACAGCCCACAGAAGCGTTTCACCATTACTCTAGGTTAAAATAGTCAGTTTTCTGTTACCAGTGCTGTAAAATGGGCCAGTCTTTGAGCAAATGCTGTGCTGGAATTAACTTGTAACAATCATTATAGTCTTGCCCTCACGGCAAACAGAAGCTACCACTTAAATACATCACACAAAAGGCCGAGTCTAAGGTTCCAAAGGTTTAAAATAATTAATGGGAGAAGCAGAAAATTATTCCCAAATTTAAATATTCAGGAACTGCATTCTTATTGTAGGAGCAGGAGAAAGACAGGCTTCCCCACAGAGTAAACCAGAGCAGGTTTAACTTGTGTATTTTAAGATGCTGGCATTCTTAACTGAGCTTTCTAAAGCAGTCTAAAACTTGACTACGTGAAAGTCTACTCCAAACCACCCTGCTATAGAGCACTAGATAAATGGTTTAAAGAGCACAAGAGAAAATCTTGTCCCTGGGGTTGAGGATATGCATCAGCAGCTCTCAGCTTTGGCCTACTATTCTCAAGCCGATGCTAGTGCTAGAGAATTAAAATAATACAGCATTGCAAATAACAGTCCCAGGACTACGTATCATTTTTATTTGCATTTATTGCAGTCCTTTGGCATCTTATTATCCCCCTGGACACAAGGCCAGTAATGTTAATGCAATACCAGGAGATATACACAATTTTAGCATCCTAGTTTAATAAAAAAATGCTTTAAACTTCTTAGCACAGAGCATATCACTGGCTGTTTGTAAAGAATCCCACTTGGGAGAGCAGCTGGTGCATCAGTGAACCCAGTGCCCTTGACTTTATATGCTGCCTATTATTTTGGGAAGCAGCTCTGAAACACAAATAAATAGCAGACACTTTTTTGGAATTATTACCAGGATTAATAATCATTTACTGAGTCTCAACAGTTATACAAACATTTCACATGTATTGCTCAAAGTATTCCCCCTGCCTTCTGTAAACACAGACATGAAATCACAAATCATATTTGCTAGGTCATACCAACTTTGGTGTGTGCAACTTGCTTGGGGGAGCACAGACACTCTGCCTGGGCTTCTGAGCTGCCAAAGGGAGTGGGGTGGGTGTGGAATGAAGGGAGATACTGCAGGAAGAAGCTGTGGAGAACAATCTCAGATGCAGGAATCCTGATTCCCTCCGTCTCTCAGCATGTCTTCAGTCCAGCTCTGGTCTCTTCCTCACACCCTCAAAGTATTCAGAATGGTTAGAATTTATTCCAGCAGTGACTACAAATTCACCAACATCAGGCGTGGGAAGAGTGAGAGGCTCAGACCCTAAATAAATTGGAAGGTAACAGATAGAGGAATGACAATGGGAAAATATGAGACCATGGAATTATTTCCCTATTAATTATGCCATGGTTCACTGGAGCTACTGTACATGTTGCAGAGAGGTGTCTTTGATGCTGTTCTGTCATGGTG
>VZTT01061886.1:6575-29842 GCA_013400855.1 Buphagus erythrorhynchus
AAGGTTAACATCTGCTCAGTTTTCCCGTTTGTTATTTGTGGAATGATAGATAATAAAACATTTTTTTAACAAAGAGAAAAAATATAACGGAAGAAAAAGTAAATAATGGTCAATATAGGTCTGTATTACAAAGATTTCTAGATGATTCTGTCTTGTCCTTTGAGCTGAGATATAGAATTTACACAGTTTCTCAGGAGCACTTTTCCACAAAGACGATAGTTTTGTTATTCCAGAAGTTTTTGACTCATTTTTTCCTGGATTTGGAACATTTATATAAAACAACCGACAGAGGCTGACAGAAGTCACTCAAAATTCTATTAATATCTGTATTCCCAAGAGTTTGCTAAGAAGTATACACCTACTTCTACTCAAAGAATCCCACCTTCCTAAATATTTCCAACCATGCAGTCATTGAACAAACACACCTATTTTTGATGTGGCAGCAATCGCAGTTTATTACACATAACTTCAAATCTTTATAGGATAAAATCTACATCTAAGTCAATTGACTTTGACTTCCTTTTGTGATTAAGGGAGAAAAACAGGTATCTATAGCATCCATACTGTTGAACAATTTTATTTATGTTCTAGGATAACTCAGAATTTAGAAATGTCAATTTCTCTCTACTCACTACAAAAGGAGCACAAGATGTACATGTGCCCTTTGCAGCACCCTAACCATTTTATTGGTATATTATCCTTTCAGGGTTTTTACTTGCACTTATCTTTCAAAGGCTATAGAACACTTATCTATTTTATTATTTATCACTCCTCCAAGAGTTTTGTCATGTACCTGCAGAAACTAAGGTTTTAAATTATTTTCTTTCAGGATACAGATGAAAGAAAAATATTAAACAGCACAGGACAAGAGCTGATTTCCACAGAGTTCCACTAGAAACCCACCAGTGTGATAATGAATCTTCATTGCCAATGGCATTTGGCATTTGTTGACCATTCAACAATACAAGTATGTCATGTCGATTGCATGACTTTTTTTTTTTTTTGTAGTGGAAATGTCAGGCAGCATAAAGTCAAAACCAATCAAGGATTATGTTACATTGACACTAACACTTTTATCAATAGGTATCAAATTGTTTTGACAAAATTTATTTTCAGTAAGCTGTTTTAAGAGAAATTGATCATGTTATGGTCCTATAATAGTTTAAGGATTTGAATATTTCACGAATCTATCATTCATTTTATGTTTGGTTTTTTTTTTTTTCCCAGGGAAGTGATCAGACTTAAAACATCTTGGGTTCTTGTCACTGACAGGGTAGAATAAATGACAAACCACAGTGGATCTGGACACTGGAGGGCAATTAAGAATCTCTGAGACTAGTGACCTTGACCTACTTGATTATGCTACATTACACTGCACTTGCTTGCTCCCACAGCACTTTCCCAGGTTTTGACTTCCTTTCCCATCAGGAAGATTGCTGCCAGTCCATTAACATGGGCAGGAACCCCAGCCAGTTCCCACCATGCTGCTGCTCACACTAACCTCTACCAGGAATTACTGGCCAGGGTTCCTGGGTGTCCCCACCATTTGTCTCCATGTAGCTGTGTGATCTTGAGATCTTTCCCTATTTCCAGGACCTTTTCCACCTCCTTTCTGGGTTTCTTTCCTTCCAAGACCATTTTCTCTGGGAACCCTACTTTTTAACACCACTTTGCCATTGCAGAATTCTAAGCCCTTGATTTTCCTCCAATCTAAAGAGTGTATGTGCCTAACAGAGTAGGCACAACGTGACCAGCCCTCTAGCTGGGTGGTTCTGTTTCACGTCTTCTTATTCATTAGAACATTTAGGATGCACCACTTTGGTTTAGTCCAGCTATCATTGAATTTCACAGCTAGCTTTGAACAAGTTGCAGTGGCCAGGAATAGGCTTCTGTCTGAGAGCTGAAAAGTTCAGTTATGAACATGGACATAGATATTTGTTTATCACACATTATTGTTCATAGTGCAAGATAATTTTTCACTTATGGCATTCTTTTTTTTTTTTTAATAGATAATAGTCATGACTTCTTTCAGGCCTCTACAACTTGTCTACTGATTCATTGTATTAATTAATAAATATTAATGGCCTAGAGAGATCCTCAGTTGGCTATTTAAGGATATTAGAAAAAAAATCCCAAAATAATCCAAACATAGTAAATTCTGTTCAGCACTATTTTTAGTCAATATTGGAATAGAAAATAGTGCATCACTGTGAAATAATATTTAATTTTCTTCCTCTTCCTCCACACCTTAAAAAAAAAAAAAGCAGAATATTTTGATGAGTATTTCTCCTAACTGTTCAAAGCTACAATACACTTCACCATAACCTTCCTGGAGACTAAACAAACAGCCTCAGAACAGAAGTCTCCAAGGCCAACTACTGCCAAAACCAGAACCTGCAGCTGCACATTAGCAAAAACTTTCCTGCTGCTACTCCTTATTTATATCATAGCTTTGATTGTCACAGTCTCACCTGTACGATTTTAGCAGTAACTGGAAGGCATTCACATCATCACTAGATCCTCTAGACTGTCTCTTTATTTTATTTTCAAATAAAAATATTGCAAGGTAACAGCTGTGTAATTGCCAGAGCTGTCACCCTCAAAATGGCACTGACATGGTGATACCACAACACTCCATCTGCATGTCCTGGTTTTTCCAGTTACCCAGGGTAAGTTCCCAGCTCCCCCCATGCTCTCCATAGTATGGAAGTAGGTAGAATTTACATCACATGGTCTGAGCTTGATTTATGGTCCTTGTGCAGCTGCAGTGATCAAGTCCTAGACAGCAGCAGGTGCACTTTTTATATATATATCTTATTACTTTTTTCTAATTTCTTGATCCTTGTTTTCATTCTTGTACCTTCTTTTGTCAGGCCCGACCATTTACCAAATAAATAACCTGCCCCAATTATGTTTTCCCTAGTGGTCTCAGTTTTGCTACCTCCACATCTACATCAAGTATTTCTGATATCACAATGACCTGGATAATCTTGGCTCTGCAACATATTGCTGTGCCAGTTTTCCAGGTGTTGCTCAGCCTTTGAAGATTCTGCTCCCCTTCAGTTATTTATCAAGTCTGGCCATCTCATACTTTAGCAACTTGTGACATCCAGCCAGTGCTCATGGCACTATCTTCTCTCAGCTTCTCACACATACCCAGCACATCCAGCGATTTCTCGTGCCTGGAAGTTTTCCTCTGAGCATCTTGTTCTGTTAGCTGAGCCTCAGACCAGCACCCACTCACTGGCATAGACACTGAATTGTAACCCTAAATAAAGACAAAGGAAATTTAAAAATCTTAGTTTCAGAATCAAAACAATAAACAGCTATGCTAATGGGCATTTCCCTGTTGCTAAAAAAACAGAGTGAAGATGCTGTCACAGGACATTGTTGACCTAGAGAGATGAATCTCAGCTACCTGTGTGGAATCATGGGGCACACTACCCTATAGAAGTACCTTGGTCAATAGCAAAATAAAGCTGAAGCCAAAGGAGACTCCAAAGTGTCTTTTTTGTGACTGATTTTGCATCTCAGTAGCAAGTGGGCAAACAGAACAGACAGATTGGTTTGGAACAAAGTTATGAAAACCCCAGTGACATTAAAGGAAAGGATTTTGTAGCACGGTGCAATACAAAATAAGTTTGCATATGGATTGATTATATAAAGAACCACAAGCTATATTTTTCTAATGGAAACCTTTAAAAAAATTGTGTGAGAAATGCATGTTTTAAACTAAATTACACTATTTTTCTACCTGATCATTATGGGATCAGAAATCTCAGAGGATTTTCAGAGTAGACATCATGGATAATTTATTTTCAAATAGACGAACTAGGTATTAAATACTTATGAATAAGTGTTACTATGTCCCTAGAGTCTTTACTGTGAACCAGCTGAAAACTTGGTCTTATAAAATAAAAATTTGGTTTGCAAAACAAAGAGGAGTTCATTATTTTTTTTTCTAAGCAGAAAAACATTCTATAATTATAGAGATTTGATCCTTGACAGGATGTTTGCTTTATGTATGGCCATTAGCAGCACATTAATCAGTCTTAGACAAGTTAAGCAGAGCAGGTAAAGCCAGGCATGTAGCCAGAGAAGGAAGCTGTGTGAAAGACAAAAGGCTGGAAAAATATTTCCACCTATTTACAGCGGTTAAGTGATGTGTTGCTAGCTGATGTTTTTAATCTCACATGATCTTGCAGAAGTCCTTTACATAACATAGACCTACTTTAT
The DNA here is from genome assembly GCA_013400855.1 of Buphagus erythrorhynchus. Lineage (NCBI taxonomy): Eukaryota > Metazoa > Chordata > Aves > Passeriformes > Sturnidae > Buphagus > Buphagus erythrorhynchus. The sequence goes on from VZTT01061886.1 coordinate 10,812, forward strand.
CAGCTCATCCTAGAGCAGAGCCCCAGCAGCCAGCCAGCTCCAGAGGCTGGCTCAGGTGTGCAGGCTGGGATGGTCCCTTGCTCCTTCATAGGCACCCACGCCTGGGGGTGCTAGGGAGGGATTCCTGCTGCCAACACACCACCGCTGGAATTTAAGTGAGATACTGCAGAGAGTCAAATTCAAGGGAGGACGTTTGTGAGACATTCACAGCCCTGCACTGGCAGCTGAAAACCATGAGGACCTCAGCAAAAGATACCTTATCCTAGGACAGCTGAATTCTACATCTATTCCAAACTATCTAGGTACCACTTTGTTACAAACAAGATAATGTTGCCTTATCTAGAAGTCAAATCTAAATTGCCTTCAGCCTTAATTGCTTAACAAATATAGGGATACCATTTCAGATTTTTTCTCCCTTAAAATTAAAATTTTAGTCAAGCACTGTCACATTTACATGTGGAAATGAAAAAAATTATGAGGAAATGAGTCCTGTTAGTTGAGAAATATGAAAAGTTCATGTATATACAGAATAAGCACATAACAATGTAGTCTGTTGAGCAGTTTGATAGAGTATGAGTTCATTAACATCAATAATCTATTTCATTAGTGAAACAGACAGGAAAAAAGGAAAGTCCTATCAGAGATATTATTCTGCTGTGCAGAATCCTGAATGTGCTTTTCACTAGCAGAATGGCATAGATAATCGTAGTTAACTTGTAATATGAGTAGGGACAGATGTTTTCTAAAATGTAAATAAAATGTATCTGAAAAGCTATCATCAACAGGAATTTGTTTTTCCTGAATTAAGCATATTACTGATTTTGGTCCCTGCAATTATATTTTTCACTATTATCTTCACCAGCATTAAGGCAGAATTCATTGTATTTACACCATAAAAGACTTTTTAAAAAAAAATTACTTCATTTGGTAGCTTGGTGATAAATAGAGTTAAATATTGTTCACTTTGAACTTTAATTCTTTGGGTTCCCTCTTCACTCTTTTTGGCTTTAACTCTTTGATATCCGGTAGAAAAAGTTATATTTAAATAAATTCCCCAGAAGAATCTATTCTGTCATTTGTAGAAAATTTACTTACCTTTTCTCACAAGAGCATTATCCTATCAGCTGGTGTCACTTCTTTTAATTTACTTTTTTTTTTTTCTTTATTTGGCCCTCAAATATGCTTTTTTTTGACCCTTTTTTGGTTGGGAAATACTTCACAACTGTCCCTCTAACATAGGCAGAATAGAGTTGGGAATTTTTATTAATGTATTAATGCAATTCTAGTTTGTTCTTTTGCTGTAATAACAACATAAAGGTCTTTTAATGGAAGAAATAACTTGAAATCTCTGGTTAGTCTCAGGACAAAAAAATCTAACTGATATCACACAAGGATGAGAAATCATCATAATCATAAGCCATCTCTTGAAATTAAATCTTAGGCTTCATGATTAGGTACAAAAGCTAAGGACCTCCATTTGATCAGGTGCCACTTCAGGCAGGTCATCCCCCTGTGTCTCACAAAAAACAGGCAACCTTGCTCCTTTGTGCCAGTGTCTGTGACAGTGACTTCCAGGCCAAATCTGTCTCGGCTTGTGAGTCCCAGCCAGACTGCAATGACCTCTGTGTCAGTGTGTGTGTCACACAAGGGGGAGGCTTTGTGTCCACCCCACCCAGCAGAACCAATGCAGCCTCCCACGTCAACAGTCCTGAGAGCATGGGCTTACCCAGCAGTGTCCAGCTATGCTTTCTGAAGAGACTCTTGTCATCATCTGTGTCCAAAGCAGGTTCAGAGTTCAAAGAGTAAAACTCTGGAGGACAGAGTTTCACTGAGTGGTCTGCTCAAGGAGTTATGCTTCAGCCAGCATAATATTTCCTGATTAACTGAACTGTTAACTTCTCTACCCCAAAGCAAATCTTCCTTTACTTTATGACCATTTAGAGCTAGCTGTCCAGCTAGCACCTGAGGAAACTGGAGTATAAACATGTGAGCTACTGCCTTTGATCCACATTTCTTTCATGTCCCTGCCTGTTATTTCCTCTTGAAGTACTTCTCTTTCACCTTGGCCTAGAAGCATTCCAATGTTTTTCATGACAAAATGGTCCATCTGTTTATTCAGTTATTGGTTATCCATTCAGCTTGAGGTGCCTTTGTCTGTACAGAAACAATTATTTCAGGAGCGTTTAGTGGAATCTTGGTGGTAGTGTCAAACTCTGATTTGCAGTCGCTGATTATTTACATGTTTAAAAGCTGTATGGTTTCAGAAAGTCTGCTGCCATCATACACAGGTTTAAATCTTCTGCAGGTGTCTTCAGGATCTACTCCATGCTCTGGCAAGAAAATAAATTCTTGACTTCATCTTCCTGCTTCTGCTGCTGTCATTACAGCAAAAAAAAAATTAATAACTCCAAAATCCCTGGGCCTGGTTTAGTCAAACATTAGCATTAAATTACCATGCTTTGTTGATAGCTTTTTAATTTTTACCTCTGGCAATTTTATGTTATTATGAAATTCATCCTGTTATCAAATATAAATAAATTGTCCGTGTCAGTCATCTCAACACAGATGTCATATCCTGCATCCCACTCTAACTGCAAGCCCCTAAGAGAAAAAAGAAAATAAAAAAGTCACCTTGCTCAGAACTGCCTAGCTTACCTCTTTTAGAGAAAAGGAGAAAAATATTCAGAAGAATTTAAACCTTCAGTCCTATCAACTCATAGTGGATGCCTGAGCTAGAAGAGTGAACGTGCTGTAACCTGTGTTGCTAACAGGTCAAAGGACTGCCCAGGAGAAGCTGGATGGAGGAAGTCAGGAAAGACATGATTAGTGGGCTATTTCTCCATCTTCATTGCCAGACACAGGACTACCCTGACCCTAGTCTGTTGCAGTAATAAACAGCTTGGACTCAGTTTCTTCATGAAGGAAAAGCCAAATCTCTATTTCATAGGTCATATTTTATAGGATTTTGAGAAGGCACCGTGTTAGATCTAATTGGCTAACAATACACTGACACTCAGTTCGTTGGTCGGTAAGTGACATTTTGCTTATCTATAAAATCTCTCTATTCTTGGATTGTTTACATATCTTCTTCACTGATTCTCATGGGATCAATTTCGTGGTTTTGCAGGTGCAAACTTATTTTCCTCACAAGAATAGATTGTTATGCAAACTGACTTTCATTCTTATGATTTTTTCACATGGGAAGTTGCAAGCTAATTGCTAGCTTAGCTAGAGTAGCAGGGCCTAAACCATATTTTATAAGGCCTTTCTTTTATAATATCTTTACCTGTATGCAACACTGGTCTTCTGCAGACCCCTCACACTGTGGATCATCCCAGGTAAGAGCCTAAGATATGCCTACCTGAGGACAGAAATAAATCACATCCTGGAAGAGACCCTAGCATAATGTGTGTGTTCACTGTATTTGTATCACACTAAATCTCTTTAGCTGACAACACTGAGATCATAAATGGCACATACAAGAATCCAAACTTGGATTACAATTATTTAGCACAATATGATTATCACTTCACAGGAATTGTCATCCTTTTGCTTCTATGGGGTAATTTCTGTTCCACCAGCAGTAGAGTGGCACATTTTTTACCTGAACTATTTTAAAGTGTACCTTTTTTTTTTTTTTTACAATTTGGGCACATTTAATTTGCCAAATTTTCATATTTTTAACTTAAAGAAAAAGATTTTTTTTATTCAATTGATGAGAGCATTTTTAATTTCACTGCTTTGTGGCAGTGGATAAGCTGTATTGTTGGGGTATTTTTTTTTTTGAAGTGAGGTAGCACTTTGCTTTATGAGCTGAATGGAAGTGTATTTGCCAGATTAATGGAATACAATACAGGCTGATGACTATGGGCTGTTTACCTCAGATAATAATACAGAGCACAATCCACTTTTGCTGAAGTATTGGTACATAGCAACCTGCTTCCACGTTAGTAATGGATAATCATGACAAACACATACCCAGCAGGGACCTTCCACAGTGTAGATAAGTCTACACCTCACTGGAAGAGCAGTTTCAGGAGTATGGTGTGTTCCCAGTTTGCTTCCTTCCAAAGGATTACCAAGATAGAAAGCTCCATAGAGCTCCACAGAGCTAGATTATGACCCAGGAGCTTCTTCTGATGACCTTAAAGTAAAATATTAATGTGACACCAATTCTGGATACTGGTCATGAGGTATATCTGGAACTGTGCTTCCAATTCACTGTTTGGATGGCAATTTTTTCATGATGCTTGAATTTGGGATAGTCTCAGAAGACAATTTGCATGTGCCCCACTTTTGATGGATACCTGCTAAACTGTAGCTTGACAGCTTGCCACAAAAACTGACACTGAAATCAAATTATAAGCTTTCAGTGACAGCTGAATACAGCTCCAGCCAAAGTATCTCAAAAAAACCCCAAAAACAAACAACCAAAAAACTGAGAGAGCTATAAACAAAACAAAGGACTGCACAGACGAGGGTAAAAAGGGTCATGCAGCCTATAAGATGGCTTCCATCTGAGAGGAGCTCCATTAATTTGATAATTTGTTTTTAAAAGGAGGGAATAAGGATGAATAGAAAAAGATACATTAAAAGACTATCAGATCATTAAAGACAGAGATGGTGAACAGGGAACATCTGCTTACTCTTTCCAACAGTACTAGGGAATATCCAGTCAGATGAAGAAAATGCAAATAAATTTTCATGCAGGTTTAATCATATGTTGTGGGTAAGAGTAGATATCTTCACAGCCACCATTATAGGCTTGAGCTTTGCTAAGTCAAATATTCTTACCTTAATCTGAGGACCACTCAAGCAAGCTGCTCTTCTGATTCTGTATAAACTGATCTCCAATGGACCACTAGATCCTAGATTCCCAGTAGTCAGGCAGAACTGGAACCCACTCAAAGTGCATCATATCTCTTAACCAGATTATACTCAGGAATTTATTTTTCATTTAAAAAAATCCCAAACAGAACATGGAAGCAATAAACAGAAAGGGCACACAAGGACAACAGTAGCTCCAATTCTCATGCAAAAGAGTGCACTCAAGAAAATTGTGATTCCACATAAGGAGATTCCCTTCATCACATATTTCTTGTGCATCTGGAGTACTTGAAATATGTTGCTATCCGCTCCATTTCCTTAGGGTGAGTATATGAAAGTGGTTTGAGTATCCCACAAGCCAAATATAACATAAAATCTTAAGTCCTTGCACTCTCCAGTACAATTAGTTATAAATTACAGTTGTCTGTGAATTCGGTGTGCAAACTGATTAGTGTGGCATGAATGAGGTGGTTAGACATAACCTGTGTTGCAAAATACATGATTACTGAAATCCTGCAACAAGCTAAAGGAATTGTCTGTGCTGCAAAGAATAGGTTAGTTTAACCAGCATGATGGATGGATGGACTCTAATGAAGGAAATACCCTTTGTGTGTTTGCATTAGAGGCTATGCATTGGCCAGAGCCAGACTGTGTGGCCATGAAAGCAAACTTGATACTCTTTTCTGTGTGTTGCTACTGGCACTCATAACCAAAGAATAACTTTTCTGATTGAGACAGGAGGAGAAGAATGAAATAGCTTGATACTGGAATACTCTCAGCAGATTGAATATCAGGAACAGGAAGCACTGGGGTACTGGCAGCTATCCATTATTACCCCTGGTTATGTATTGAGCAGTAGTATAAATACAAATTTTAATGAAAAGTCACCATCAGTTCTCAGTTGTAACACTGTGACAGAGAAGTTCTTGCTGGAAGGTCTCTTCAACCAAATATCTGAGTGATGGCTTGGAAAAGGATCCTTAAGGGAAGCTGAAGAACAAAGCTATCATCTCAGGTCAGAACTGACAGGCATTTTGTTTTATTTTTTTCTTCCTCTCTCTTTTCTTCTATTTATTTCTTATTTACCTTTTCTGTTATTGTTGGAGTTGGGGGGTTTTAGGGTATAGTTTTTTGAGGGGGAGTTGGGGTTTTGTTTATTTATTTTTTGGTTGGGGGAGTTGCTTTGTTTTGGGTTTTTTTGTTTGGTATAGCTGTTTTGTTTTGTTTTGTTTTGTTTTTTTCCCCCCTTCTCTTCTGTCTTTTCTTTGTTTCCAATTTTACTATCAAGTATCTAGCCTGTGTTTTGCTGGGATAAATGTAATTTCTCTTTCACCTCAAAGTTTGTCTGGTATTAACCTGGACAAACGAACTGCCCAGTAAATAGCACTCTTGTTTTGACAGAAATGGACAATCTGATCAGAGCATAATCTGATGTATTTTCAAGCTATCTCTAGATAAACAGTTCATAGCAGAAATGGCTTCAGTCCTTTCCATCTCCATATGTCTAATGTTGCTTTGGTTGTCTGAAACTAGGTTTGGTTACAGTCAAAACCCAGGACAGAAAAAGTACATGCCACTCCATGTTCCACCTGTGCAATGGCTATTGCATGGTGCTACTCCTTCATGTGCTGCTACATGCAGTGCATGGGGAGAAGCCATGGGGAGATTCCTGAGCATCTTTGGACCAACTGGGCAGCATGAACCCACCAGCTGGCCTTGGGCTAAAGTGATGACATCCATCCATGCTGGCTTTTTATATTCTCAGGTGTATAGTGGTCTTAGTTTGAAAGACAGATATTTGCCAAAAGTGACAAGGGCCTCTTTTTTCAAAAGGAGAGTATAAAACCCCCTCTCCCTTTTTCCCCTTCACTTTACTATGATTTTCGGAATTAAAGAGCTCTCAGGCTAAGATATGGGGGTAGGAATAACAGTTCTTTACTGATATATATATATATATAACAAGAGAAGCAAAAACACAACAAGTGCAAGATCAACAGCAACAGAGCAGAAAACCCAGTAAACAGTTCTGGTTGTGGACACCTTTCCTTTGTGATGCAATTACCCCTCTGATGCTGCCTGCCAGCTCTCAGTGATCCCACGTGGCTGGAGGGGCGCTGCGGGGAATGGCGTCTGTGTCCCAAAATGGGAAAGGGCAGAGGGGAGAAGCCGCTCACAGGTCTCGGGGCAGGGTCAGTCCTGATGCTCCAAAAGGATGTGCTGCAGTGGGTAGGAGATGCAGGAGAGTGTCTGAGCAGGGAGTTTTGGGGATCCCCCAGCCAGGGAAGGCAGCTCCCACGTCAGCGTGGCAGAGCAGAGTTTGTAGCGACCGGCCTGCTCCGAGCCAGAAGAGCGCACGAGAGGCAGAGCACAAGCCCCTTATCCCAACTCTTCTTTTCTAGTGCTGCCCCTCTCCTCCTCCCTTCAAGAGAAAACTGTTAATTGAGCTTACGGGTGTAGACCCAAATACTTAGCATAACAATGGGAAAACTTCCACAGAAAGAAAAAGGGATAATTCAACCCCCAACAATAATGAAGCTGCCAGAACCAGAAAGTCCTGCACACAGAGATGTCGAGAGCCAGAGGAAGGCACATAAACAACAGTGAAAGATGTGTCTTGAAGGACAAGCATTTGAAACAGACTACAAAGAGTCACAGCTGAAACTATTCCTGACTTGTCACACTGGTTGGTTTTGACTACAGTAGTCTGAACCTGCAATAGTAGTAAATCTTAAGAACATTATTATACCCTGTCACATTGCAGAGTGGTTGGCTGGGATACAGTTATTTTTCTTTGTAACGGCTTCTCTCAAATGCTCTGGATACATGACCAAAGCAGTGATGATAACACAGGGATGTGTTAGCTGGGCAGTGCTCACACAGGGGGAAGGTCTTTTCTGCTTCTCCTGCTGCCCTGCCAGCCACCAGGCTGGGATAGAAGTAGTTGGGAGAGGACAGCTGGGGCAGTTTACCCCAACCAACCAACAGGATATTCCACAACATATAATACTGTGCTTAGCAATCAAAAAAAAAAAAGTGGAGAGCAAAGGATGAAGGGGATATATTTGGAGGCATGATATCTGCCTTCCCAAGTAACTGAATGTGGTGGTTGTATTAATTTATTTTTTGGTAAGGAAGGAAAGGAACTAGTTATGAAAAATAAATTAATTGATAGAGCTCTGATTTTCTGGAGACTGCTGAATACCTGCCTGCCCATAGGAAGTAGAGAATAAATTAGTTATTTTGTTTTGCTTGAGTGTGCACCTTCTGCTTTTTCATTAATTGCTCACTTTTATGATTCTCCTCCCCATCCCACCAGAAGGAAGCAAGCAACAGGCTGTGTGGGGCTGAGCTGCTCACAGGTACCACAACAAACATCTGCTTCTGGCCTTCTTTGATCTTTCACAGCACTGCATGGAGGCAGATCTAGGTCAGGCAGAAGTTACACAACTTTGTGTGAAAGAATCCAATTAGCATTAACATTGCCAGGGGGCAAGAAGCATTTTGAAACACCTGGAAGTAGTATTTAAAAAATATTCTTTTAAAATGTTGCTAATAAAAGTTTTCATTATCACTTAAACTATGCATTTGAGAATATATTAGCACTGAAAATTGTATGCTGTTTCCTAGAACATATATCAACTGCCAACGTCTTTCATTTATCCCTTAATTTATCTTCCATCCCAAATTTTCTTAGTATTATAAAGTGTCATTCATGCCAGTAGAAAAGACCAGATATTCTAGGGTTAAGTCATGTTTTCAGCCTTTCCTATCACATAATGTACTCCCAAATGCCTGGTGACAATGCACATAATTACTTTTTAATTTTTTTTCAAGCACCTTTCATCTGGGAGTACAGAATAGCCTAAACAGCATCCTTTATAAATATTATATGGAAAAGCTTCTAACTATTAAGATAAAAAGCTGCTTATTTCAGCCCACCCAACTGAAAGGAGAAGTTGTCATTTTTATAATAGAATCCAAATCTTGTTTATTTTCTTCAGATGATATCTGCATGGGTCAAGGGCATCACTGGTCATCTGGGGTTCGTGGGTTTGCACTGGAAGTGCTTGACAAAATGTGCTAAAATACCTGATCAAATATGAAAACATAGTAGTAGATTTTCCAGTACTCTGTTTGCAGTACAGTTCACATGCTGACCATATTTTAGAGGAGCACAGATTTATGTTGGCACAGGTGAGCACATGGAAGTGAGAGTCACCACCACTGTTCCCCTTTCTGACTCTGCAAGGAGGAAAAGGAAATTGAAAGCTGGGTTAAAAGTGACTTTGGCACTCGTGGAATGGATTCTGCAGCCACCAGTTCTGCCTCATTAGTCCTGGCACACACTACCAGCTTGTGGTAAAAGCTCAGACCCCTCAAGTACAGTTGTTTCACCAGTTTATTCTCCCTTCCTACACTTCTTCAGCTGTGCTTGCCTCTGCAAGAGTTCACTGCACTGCAATGACTGAGTCAGGGACAGTGGCTGTACTGAGGTCTCTGAGCCCCTTTGCCCTCTCAGAACCATCCCTGGGGTGTATCAGCTTCATGGGAGGTTCCAGTCAGCAGTCCAGGCCCTGGTGTTGAACTTTTACGAAACAAACCCAAGGCCTTTTTTAAATATTCTTATTCTTATTCTTATTCTTATTCTTATTCTTATTCTTATTCTTATTCTTATTCTTATTCTTTCTTCAAAATCTTATTCTGTATTATACCATCATAAAACAAAAGCAGCTTCAGCACATGCAAGTTCTAATCTCTCGCTGCTTACAATTCAAGGGCAAAGGAAAATACACTTGCTTAAGGCCTTGTAGTTTTGGGAATTCTCTTTGAAAAATTTCAAATGCAGTTCCTCGGAGCATATTTGAATTTCCCTTCTGCCCCCTTCTCCCACCCTCATTTCCCTACCCATATTGAAATGCAAACTTTGGAAAAAAGGAAAATTAAGCATCTAGCCTTTTATCCATGTAATTTTCTTTTATTTTTCTGAGCATGGAAGTATAAAAATACAGTGCAGTGTTGAACACCTTCTGAACAGCTTTTCTTCTGTTCAGGATTATTTATCTTGGTTTGCTCTGCCACAGGCCATTCTGTCATCCTTAATTTCAGAAAATAATTCTCTTGTTCCTCTAGATCAAAGCAGAAGCACTCCTTGGAAAAGCTGGTGCACTGGTTGCCTTCCTGATCTGTCCTTGTGACCTGGCGCTGGCAGCACCTGCAGTGACTGTGCCTCCTGCTTTCCTGCCTGTGGAGCCAAGCCCCTGCCAAGGGTCTGATGCAGATGTCCCCACCCTGCAGGAGGTCCCAAGGCTCTGTGGCATGGACAGCTGCAGCAGCTGCTGCTATCCAGCTGTGTGGCTCCCTGCAAAGGGCAGCGGTGCAGCAGCAGCACTGCTGTGGCAGGGCAGACAAGCACCTGACTCTCATGTGGCAGCCTGTCAGGCACATACCAGCAGGATCAGAGGAAAAGATCTTCAAAACCACTAAAAGTTGCCTGCACTTCTCAGATCTGATCTAAATTCCATAAAAGGAGTACAGAACTCCATGCTGATGCCAGAAGGATGGGGACTAGACCTCTCCTCTCTGTTAAACTCTTCTGGGAAGTACAGTCTTTATAGCTCTCTGTAAATGATGAGCTCTTTCGTAGAAGGTAAGTTCAAGATAAATTTTAGTATTGTACGTGTAAAGATTTTTAAAACTTTGAATAATTTATCTGACAAACACAGAGATGGAAATGTGGAACAACTTCTTGGTATGCTATGGTATTCTCAGAGGAAGCACATCATTCTATAATTGTGTGATGTGTAAACACCTTTTTGGCAAAAATTGAAGTAATATTTAGCAAATGGCATAGCCTAGATTCTAAAATTTAACACCAATGCATGAGAATCTGATGTTATGTTCACTTGATGTGAAACTGGCAAGTACCTACTTGTGCATGCCACCAAGCACATCTGTGGCTGGAAGTGTGATTCTTACAGGGCAGCTGAGGGTAGCTACATTGAAGACTGAGATTTGGAAAAGTCAGGTCCCTCCTCACATTACTCTTGGCTACTAGACCTTACTACACATTGAAAAAACGAAATGATGGATGAGTTGACACTTGTGCACTCAACAAAGAAGCTAGAAGAAAAAATTCTGGCTGATCTCAGCAAAAAAATTTTCTGCAGTGTGACCCTTGCCATGTCCTTCTGCTTGGGCAATCACTTACATCCAATAACATTTTAGGAGCTGATTCTTATATGAAATGCATTGAATGAATCTCAACTGCCTCTGCCAGAAGCAAGATTTGAGATGCTCACTTATTCCTGGAGAGGCTGATTGTACCACTACTGTCTCAGCAGAGAACTCTCCTTGGCACATAGCTCTGATGCACTTGATAGAAGCAAGCAGATTCATCACAATCTATTCTCATTTTCATTTTTATTTTTCTGTATCATAAGGTAAAGTAAATGGGGCTAATGTTCTAAACCTTCTATCTCATTTCAAGGATTTTGATTGCCAGGTGGAAGAGAAATGATTGATTATTCTAAATATTTGCAACATTCTCTACTATGAACAACTTTGCATACATTACAAATTAAAATTATTCATTCCTGACTTAAGATTATTTAATTGTTTGACTAATGCTCATGTTTTTTTCATGTAAATGTTAGAACTTGACAAACGTGTCATTTTTATAACAGATGAGATTGGTTTTATATTTACATAAGTTCAACATTGGGACAATAAGTGTATTTATTGTTTACATAAACAGGTGTCTAAAGTTATACAATAACTAATTTTTTGCTGCCACCTTGTGGTGCTGCACACTTTTGATGACAAAAATGGGAGAGACAAAGCTTATGCAAAACAAAAAAAGCCAATGGACTATATAATTATACTGATCATTCTTCTCTTTTCATCCTTTTTTTCTCTCAAATAATCTGTGACGCTGCTTAATAAAGATTTACTCTCAGATTCTGACTTTCATAATGTATCTCTTTGTTGTCATTTTTTCATAGGATCCCCATATATAAGCTGCAAACTAAGAACAATCTATCCTGTATCCATGAACAGTATCAGAGCAAGCTTTTTTAAAAATTGGAAAACCTCTCAATGCTAAACCTTGATTTTTATTAAAAATTTTAGCCTAACTGCCAGTGCAAGCTCCTCAGTTCTTCTAGAAAATAAAATTTGTCTTTGAAATTCTTTATGTATTTTGTAAAGGCCCTTTCCTTTTGGGTCTATGTTGCAGATGCTTTTGGTTGTCAGTCTACCAATGCTTGAAATAAAGCACTTGCAGACTATAATGTCCTTATCTGGAATATGGCAGACTTTGAAAAACTCCCTAGATGCATCAAGTGACGTTACAGACCTGTTCATATTATACGCTGGCATTGATTGCTTTTATTTTCCTCTCCTGCAGTGCTTGAGAGAGAATCATGTCATACCTCTACTGTGATCCCTGTTTTGAGGTAAGCATTACACAGTTTCTCAGTTTTCTGGTTTCTGAGCAATGCTGAATTACACTGCTATTGCTTCTGAAGTCTGGGCTTTGTTAAATCCCTGCTTAAAAGAACATTTGCAGCTGAACCTGTGCTTCAAGGCTGAAGCTGTAGTATGGGCCTTTTGGTGGGGCTTTTTGGTGTTTCATGGCCCCTTCCTAAAACTCCATCAAAAACCCTTGCTGGTCAGCAGTTTATGAAATCAAGCAGACTAGCTACATCATGTCCATTGGTAGGAAAGTGTGCTCCAGGCAGGCTACCTCCTCACTTGTGCTTTTTTTTGGTTTTAAAATCACTGCAAATCCATAGGGGTTTTGCAGTTTGCAATATCTGGTGATCATGCAGCGTATATTAAGTGAAACCTCTGCATTAAATCTATGTGAAATGGCTATGCTAAATGTGGAGGACTAGACTTGAGAAGCATGTTGATTTATTTCAGCCAACAAAATCACTCATGGAAAGAAGTCAAGGCGGAGGGAGGGAGGCTGATCTACAGAAGCTGATAAAGTTCTGACAGTTCTATTTATTTAGATGGATATGAATGAGGCTTTAATCCACCCTTCTTATGCTGAGAACAGCCCAGATTAGTATGAAAGACATGCTTTAATTGTGGCAGCAGGAACAGGTGACAATCCAGTGTAAAGTGACTTCCCCCCTTCATATAAAAAGATCCCAAAAATTCTGCTTCCCTTCAGGAGCTGCTCTATCCACCACCATGTGTGTGGGAGGATGGTTTTACTGTGGCATTCAGACTGGATCCCTGCTTGGGAACTGCATAACTCTCATTGTGTCCTTCACTCTATACTCTTAATTTACTTTGCATAATCTTTTAGCTCCTCAGAATGAGGGCTACTGCAGAGATAAAACTCCAATGTCTGTGCTGGGGAATTCTTGCACAACTGCTCAGCTGCCCTGGAGGATTTCTGCATGGCTGTTAAAGTACCTTGGTCTGCTTGCCTTCTTTCCCATGAGCTGGCAAGGGGTCACATCTCCCAGCAAGATGCCTGCCATATAAAGGGACAGAGTAGTTTCCAATTTTTCCTATGCTCATGAATATTTACCCACATGTCCTGTCCTGATGGTGGAGAATGGAAATTCTTATATATGTCTTTCTCTTCCTGTGCTTTTTCTGGTTTTTTGTTTGGTACTGCTTTCATGTTCTCATAGCACTTTCTAGAATTTAGCACTTCACCTGCTATTATATTTGGGCCTTAAGGCCCTATAAGAAAAGGTCAAACATTTAGCAGGTAGTGACAAGTCAGGATGGATTTCAATTCTAATTCTGAGGTACTTTTAGAAAGAAGTTTCCAGAAACCTTTGCACAGGAGAAAGCTGTGGGACTTGATGGTGGAAACCTGGATTGGACTAGAGGACATGAGTCTTAGGTAACATATTCAGTGGAAAGGAAGGAAGGAAGGAAGGAAGGAGAAATGGAGACAAGGCAACTGAATAAAAGATAATGAAAGAGTGAGGTATTTTGAACTGATTCATTTTTATAACTGCTCTTCTTTTGACTATCCCATTTACAAAACTCACCAACTGTGAGGCCCCCCTCTGAGCTGTGAAAGCCAATACACCTCTTAGTGTTTTCTTGTGCATAAGAGCTACAAAGTGGTATAGGATGCAAGTGTTGGGGTTATTTGGTTTTCAAGAGAGGGTTTTGTTGTTTTTTTTACTGAAGGAGTGCCAGCAGTTGGAGTAGTGTACCAGGAAGAATCTGGATGTAAGGTTAAATTAGAACTAACATCAGGAGCCACTCTAAGAGAGAAAGATACCCCCATTCATTATATATTTTTAGACAAGTAAAATATGTACACACCAGCAGCAAACTCTATATTTTCCCCTTAAAAAAATGGATGGACTCAAAGTTTTATGAATCAATCTTCTGTCTGAGTAGAGAACTATGGTAGCATAATTTAAAGTAGCAGAAACCAATGGTTAGCACAGTTGATTATCTCTACAAATACATGATATCTGTTGAAAGAGAAGAAATAATGAAAAGTCTAAGAGAATTATTGTAGCTGCAAAGATAGAGGAATAAAACGAAGCCCAGAAGAAAAACAAAAACATTTTAAAATAATACTAGAGTGTTAAAAACAATATGAAAGGACCACAGCAAATAATTAAAACCATAAGATAAGAGATGTTTGTTCTGCCAAAAATCACTATTACAGACTGCCTCTACTGCCTGAGCTATTGGCAAACACAGCACCACAAGGAATAACAAAGTGCTAACAGTGTGAAAAATCTGACTGTGACACTACACAGAACCTTGAAACCATCTTCAATAAAAGGAAAAGAAAGACAGTGACCCCCCACATTCAGTTTCTTTTGTAAATGAGAAGCAGTGGCATGTGGAGCAGCAAAGACCATTGCACTGACAGAGTGCTTTTTAAAAGAAGATTTACAAAAGAAGTAGGGGTGAATTCACTGTGGTTCAAGCCAGCTTTTACTTATGCACAGATAGGTCACTGGAATTTCCAAATTACTCTTTTCACTGCAATTTCTAAGCCAAAAAGTTGATGATTTAAGAAAGAATGCTAATAAATACTACATCTTCAGAAATGCATTCAAGGCACCAGTCAAAAGGAAGCTTGAGACTATGATGCTGGCTTTCCCTGGTCCTCTGGGCACTCAGGACCTTGTTCCTGATGCTGATGCCAGCCAGACCAAGCACCTGCTCCAGGGCTGTCCCTGGCAACCTTGTGGATCAGCTGTCACTGCACTTTACAGCCCTGAGCAGGACTGTGCCTGCAGCACATGGCTGAATGGGCCTCTTCCAGAGATGATGCTCATTTAACACTTAGCACGTGCCCAAACTCTCCTGAGGGAAGTCTGCCTGACTTTCACTGCTCTATGACACTAGCTGTCATTATTAAGACACAGACAATGACAAAATTTAGTTGCTTTTATTTTTCTACCAATCTTCACATACAGATTGTAGCTGCTCCCCTTGTCCATTTGGATTTCCTAGACCCAAGCCATGTCTTGTAGCTGAAGCAATATTTTAATTTATACATATAAATCTGTTGCAGCAGAACTGAATTTTCATGGCAGTCAAATGTTGTCAGAGAAGGGAGAGTTAAGGGAAGTAGCAGTATAAAAGCTATGAGCAGAACTCACTAACCTCCAAAGAAGTGACTATTTGCTTCTTAACTCAGCAACATCTGACACTCACAGAGGCGGAAAATAAATGCAGCAGTGGAGCCCACCTGAAATGGGAATATGTTTAAGTTAATTACTGTGCAGTTATGTCACAGGTTTCTGTAGACCACCCAGTGAGGCAAAATAAAAGATAGATGGAAGTACTTTTGTTTTCTTGTGTCATCACTCTGACGTATATGCAATTTCAAATTGTTCTAGACAAGTACAACAATTTCAGGTATGTTTTGTTCTTGTAAAACAACTCAAGAGCCAGCTAGAATTATGTGCATTTAAGCCAGACTGCAGAGCTGGAACTGCTATAGTAGTATCAACAGATAGCTTCCCCTTCAACCAAACATTTGTTCTCAATCTCTTAATTGAATTTTTACTGTCCTGTCCTTCCCTTCATCTCTCAAAATAGCACAAAAAAGTAAATATTTCTACTATTCTTGTGTTGTTTTTCTAGACTGTCCCAGCCTGGTGAAAGATAAACTGTACTCAGTGACATATTTCCTTACCTGGGGGAGCCTCTGCAGTATCTGTTGGTGCCTTCATGTGTTGTTCTTGGTTCTTTCAAGATGCACCACTTCTCAGCAGGCACACTAGCAATGCCTTTATCCACATCACTGCTCAAAGTGGAATGGTTTCTCTCACAGAAAAAAACAAGCTGGAAGATGTGCACTGAGCTGCTGTGTGGAGTATCCCATCACTAAAAGTGAAGTGGCATAACAAAACATTCCACTTAGTCATGGGTGCATCCTGGGTTTGCTCTGATACAAATCATTTAGTAAATTCCTGTAAGGAGAGAAGACAGATCTTTAGAAAGCATACAGTCCATGTGTAGCTGTCCGTGTCTGGCAAAGACAGCTGAGCCATGCACTGGAAGTGACATTTTAAAACAAAACAAAGCAAATCAAAAAACCAAAACAAAACAGTTTTTATAATAACAAGGGATACAAACAAGATTTTCTGTGGCCCAATAGAAGTATCCGTACAAAGGCAAGCTGGAACAAATCTAAAAGAACCAGAACGCACCAGAATAATTCCATTCTCATACTAGGTTATTGTCTAATTATTCATAAAAATTGAAAGCTCCTAATTCTCATATTTAAAGCATCAAACACTACAGTATTCCTTAATACAACTAAACTTTCTACAATAATGTTGATGAACTCATACTCAAGCTAAACAACTTTTTCAGTGAGAGTTTGAGATGTAGAAATGTACTCTCAGGGGCAAACCTTACAACTTTGCTATTAGCACAAGTCACATCTTCTTTGACCTAATCCCTTCTAATTTAAACCTTTAGAAATATGCATATAAAAATTCAAAGCAAAATCTCCACGCACACACTCCTCACTCCTCAAAGGACAAGAAACAGATGTATAATTACTTTTTTAGTGTCTTACTGGCAGCTGTTCCAAAACCATGGTGAAAAGAACAGTATACAAACCACTCTAATGCAAAAAGATGTACAGGACTTTGTTCAATGTCGGACAAGGGCTGCATAGTTTAACAGCAAAAAGGACATGGGTATTCCAAACATTGGACTTCTTGTAGTACAGACACTAATTGAAATGAGATATTCTCCTAACTGACAGAATATCTAAGACTCCCCTATAATCTCAAATTTCATAATTTAAGAAACACTTTCAGTAAGAGACAGAGGCTTGCTCCTAAGAATTTAGGGCCAAATGTTATTCTGTTATAAAACAGAGTAGATATGTCAATGAAAATAAAAATGCATATATTTTTATCAGAGGAGGTATCAAGAACATTTCAAAAGAAGCAAAAAAAAGTCTCTCACATTTAAAAATCAAGATTACTTCAGCAAAAAACATATACAAAATGTATGTTGATACCTCATATTGTCATGATGCAAACAGTTAAAATCTAATTTGTTTTGACAACCCTGCTGAAAATGAAGTGGCAAATAAAACCCCTGATGTATTGACACAGGCTAATAATCAGTTATGAATTTTACTGAGATTATTATGTATCAGTTGAAGCACTGCTTCCTTTCAGAGACATTGTAGGATGAATGAGAGTGATTTTATCCAATCAAAAGATTGTGATGAATGAGGATTGATTAAGAGTAATCTGATCTGTCATCTCAAATGCTCTGCAAGTATGCATTCAGATGCATGCGTTCTGAGGTAGGAAGAGTTTGTTTACACACAAATTTATTTCTACATTAGAAAGGAGATTAATTAATGTATAATTGTATCTATGGCACCAAACATGTCTTGTGAGCTGTCCTACATTACAGTTCACATGTTGTACTAGGACCCACAGCTGGTCTGTGGGTTAGAGAGGGTTAATGAATGAGGTTTGTTTTGAGAAGTATTCTCTGACCAAGGCCATTGGCCTGGAGACCAAGAAGAGAAGAAGGAGAAGATAAGCAAGAAGGAACCTGAGCTGGGAAAAGTATTTTTAGAAAAGTTTTATGGAAAACAGTCATAGATTGGTTTTACACTAATGAATGTTGATCTATTGCAGCCAATGAATAAAGTGTAAACTTTGTAGAGTGCATAAAAGACAGCCTGTTGTTGTAATAAACGGGGTATTAGCCTTCTGAAATGTAGTGTGCCTTTTTGTATGTCGCACCCGCCTTTATAGCGACGTCTTAAATTTTATGTCCCAAAACTTTACATTTCAAGCTGACAAGAGACTAAGAGTCAGATGCTTGCTCCCACTGGGGGCATAGTGTAGGAAATTGTGGAGGGAGCAGGGCCCCCCACAAGGGCTCCCTGGAGAGCTATTGCCTAGATAAGAATTGCTTAGTCCTGGTGGCTGGGCTAAGAGACCCTTCTCCTGCCTCGGGACCCTAATTTATCTCCTTGTAAAACTACTGGTCATATTTCCTCAGCCCTAATCGATTGGCCCTTCTGTCAAGCCATACCTTCCCTATAAAACCCCTACTTCTGCCCAGTTCAGTGGAATGGAGCTGTCACTGGACTCCCTTTGCAGAGGCTGCCATAAAGGATTCTGTGGAGCCGCCACTCAGCTCTTCCCATCTCTTGTCCCTTCGTTGGCCGGGGTGCTGAGCAAGCTGAGCTGGAACCACTAAGAGCTGAAATCACTGAAAGAGTTGATCCCCTGAAATCCAGGCCTTGCTGGCATTGGTACCCTGCAGCTAAGACTGCCTAGGATTCCCTGCACAGGCTGTTCCTTGTGGGACTCCACTATCTGGGATGGCAGCAGGGGTCAGCCCTGGCACCAGCTGCAACAGGAAATCAGTCCAACATATTCTTCAGTGTATTCCCACAACAAAGAACTCAAAAAAGGTGCCTAGATCCCTAGATGTGCATAAAGAAACTAAATTGAGCAGCATATAGAAGACATTTTTGAAAATCCAGACAGGTGCATCAAGATTTTATTTTCCAGAAAAGGAAGGGTCACTCACTGCAAAGTAGAAAACAAGCAATAATATATCCAACAGTGAAAAAGCATTAGTTATGATATTGTTTGAACTCCTCAATAGCTCTTTTCATGAGGTTTTCCAACAGAATTACAGCAGCTGTTATTAAAAGTTTTTCATTTTCATAGATATTTCTAAACACCTTTATACATCTG
>VZTT01061886.1:41870-52600 GCA_013400855.1 Buphagus erythrorhynchus
TTATTTTGGTTGTAGTTCCTGGGAGTTTTTTACTCCCCCATGAGAGGTTTGTCTCTAACACACCGAAGGCTGTACCCATCCAGCTGTTGCTGGGAGAGAAGGAGTTAATGACCAGCATCTTGCTCCTGCCAGGGAGACACAAAGGTAGAAGCAATTTTCTTTTTATATGAGAGGAAAATAAGGTCTATGGTCTGATCCTGAAAGAGTCACAGCAAAAGGGAATTCATGGCCATTTCTCTATCTGACTGTGAAGAAGAACATATGAATTAGGTGGACAGAAACACTGGACCCCATGAAACATTTTAATGAGTGAAAGACTTATTAGCAAACTATAATCTAGAGTTATAACAAAACTCCATGATCTCAGCAACTAATTTTCAGCTTTCCAGAGGACTTTACACAGCTTTTCTCTGACTTCACTTTTCCTTCTCTAAGCTTCTGTAGTTGGCAAGCTTTCTACAAAATAATAAATCTTCAGCTTGATTACTCTTATTAATGATGTCACTCAGGGCATTTTGCAGTCAGAGACTCTTTGTGCTCAAAAAGTTTTTCAGTAGATTTGATAATAAACACCAGGAAACAAGTCCTGTTTTGAGAAGGAAAATGATTAATCATTACCTCTGCAGAAGAGAAACAGGAGGTAACTTATGGAAGTGAAGGTTATGAATAAAATAAGTGCAGTACTTTAGCTGAGTAACCTTCTAGAAATGGGATAAAACAAAACAGTACAGGGTTAAAAAACCAAGAATTAGCAGGGAGCAACCAGGTCAAACATCACCAAGTAGAGGTGACAAGGTTCACAAGACAGGCCTTGGAGACAGTGGACTTCATTTGCAGGTGAGATAAAATGGGCAAGACTCCTACTCCATCCTCACAGAACTCCACCAGTCTCGTGTAAACTTTAATATATGTATGGGTATGCACATAAATACTAATGTATATGGTGAATACAAACACCTTTCTACCTTGTAATGCAACTTTAAATGGTAATAGTTAGCCAAGCAGAAGGAAAATGCCACTAGCACTGCTGTTGATTCATGCTTTGTCTCACCTCTCACTAATGTGAATGATTGAAGGAGTGGGCCAGTGAAGCTTAGACCCATGTTCCTAATCTCAAAACATTCTGAACAGTAACATTTTCACCATCTTTGGCATCAGAGAATTTGTACTTTCAAGCATAAAGAAATTAATTTCGACTGCAGTACTTTGCCCTTGGGGTGTATAATTGATCAAATGAAGATTAAGTTAGTGCTTTACAAAAGTATATTGTAATTTAGAGGCAAAACACCAAACAATTTCTTATGGCTGGAAGTAAGTCTTTTTTCTCTTCTACTGAAGGTAAATTCTTCATCATTTTTCTCAAGGATTGAAGCTATGTACAAGGCTACCTTCAGTACAGGTAAACTCATCACAAAATTTGAACTAGTTGTTACCAAACACTTAGCAAGCTCACCATCAGGCGTAGTAAAATTGCAACTGTTTGAACTACAAAATAGTAAACTATAGATAAAGATAACTGCTGTGATTTGATCTTTAGATGCCTAGTTGTTCTCATTGTTAAATACCTTTAAAAAGGCAGCAACTCCCTGATGAATCATTACAGAAATTTTGTAACAGTAAAAAAAATATATATATTCATGTGGGAAAAGAGAGATCCAATTCAAAATCTCATGAAAGGTTTATATCCCAATGTTCAAAGAGTGTGTATTCAAAGTGAAAGTGGTTCAGAAGATAATAAACAGAGAGTTTGCCATAAAACAGCACACACAACACACATGAAAAGAGGTTTGGCTTCTACTCAAATTTAGCAGCATAAAGGCGGAGAGATAAACCTGATTGATTTCTGTATCTAGTCTAGAGGAGCAAAGGAAGAAGAGCAGGAAGGTGAAGTTCTCAGGAACAAAGGTGAAGGTTTTCTTAAGACTAAATACAAATGTATTGATTAATAATACTTTTGGGCTGGAATTAAAAGGTTTATGAACATCCAAGTACTGAGTTTATAAACCCACCTTCTAATATGGCCAAGGACAGAAAAAAAACTTACCAGTTTTAACATAGACCATGAGGAAGTAATCAACAAGTTTAATGTTGCCATCCTTCACTTCTCAGGATCTGGACTAGACAGTGAAGGCCAAAGCTTCTGGGTTTGTAAAACCTAAAAGTAGCCTCTTTTTTTTCTGCACTACCCCTTCTCAAACCTCTGTCACACAAGGGCTCAAAACAAACCTTTAATTTTAGGGCAATCTTTGTAACACTTCATGTTCTTTGTCCAAGTGTGGATTCCCTTCACAGGGCAATATTTTCAGAAAGAATGATTGCATCAAGTTTCGCTTGAAGCCAGTTTAGAGAAGGTGCATGGAGGCTGGAACACAGGCTTGCCCTACACTAACCCCCAGTTAAATAGAAACCTGACAGGCTTCCTGCTAGGACATTCAATCCCCATGGGGGACCCACACTGGATCAGGCTGTTCCTGATGGACTGCACCCCATGCAAGAGTGACCCACACTGTAGCAGTTTATGGAGAACTGCTGTCTGTGGGATGGATTCAGGTTGGAGAAATTCACTGAGAACTGTTCTCATGGGAGAGAACCCCAATGGAGCAGAGGAAAGACTCTTTCCTCAGAGCAGCAGTAGAAACAATGTGTGATGAACTGACCATAAACCCCATTGCCCTCTGCCTGCACTGCTGGCAGGGAGAAGGTAGAGCTGGGAAGGAGGAAGGGGTGGAGAAAAGCTTTTTTTAAGGTCTGTTTTTACTTCTCATTATCCTACTCTGATCTTGTAAGCAATAAATTCAGTTAATATCTCAAATTCGAGCCTGTTTACCCATGACAGTATTTGGAGAGTGATCTCTCCCAGTCCTTACCTCAACCCATGGGCTCTTTGTTATATTCTCTCCTCTGTCCAGCTGTTGAGGAGAGTGATAGAGAGGCTTTGGTGGCTGCCTGGCATTCAGTCAGGGTCACCCCACTATGCTACTCTGTCTCTGAAGAAAAGGAACACAACTGCTGTGAAATGTTATACAATGCATACAAATACTGTGTCTGGAAAGAAAGAAGCAGGAAGTCAGTAAAACTGAAATCAACAGAGATAACAGCTGCAGACACCACTGAAATTAAATTGCTTCTTTTGGATTCATTATTTCATCTGCAGCAGCCCTTAGAACCAATGACCTGCCATTTTCTTCCAGACTTAAGCAGCAGCCACCATGAGAGGAGGGCTCTAGCTCCAGTTTTATGTCCCAGCATAAAACTGTTTGGATTAACCAAAGTCAGCTCTGAAGAGAAGAAACCTCCAGAAAGAAAGGGATTTCTGCAGCTTTTATTATCTCAGTTTCTGTGCACTTTTAGTAATCTTGTGTTTGCATACATCACAGCTTTCCATGAGAGGAAAAGGTACAAGTTTATGTCTCCTAACACCTTCATTTTTAGACACTTTGGACAGGGAAGCATCTGACAGCATATGGTTACCACAAGAATACCTCTTCAGGGAAAAGAAGTTGGTGGGACATTGCTGGAAGCATGGCTGGATTACGTATGTACTTAAAATACTTGGTACCTCATTTAAATGTCCTGGAAAATTTCACAACAATTCAGTTTGAAGGAAACATGAAAGGGTCATATACAGAGATATGGATGTTCACAGATACAATAAAGGTCAAACATTTCCGTGTTTTGCCAGCCTTGCTCAGTTGCAGGTGAAAATTAGGGTGACATTACCTTGTTTTAAAAGCACACAGCCAAGATTTGAACAGGAAGCCAGCCTCTGGCTTGCTTGAGTTGGTGCTTATTCTATTTTGAAGTCATTGTAAATCTTTCTGTTGACATGAACAGATGAATCAGACTGCTTATCACTTAAGTGAATCACAGACTAAAACAATAGTACTTATATAACTTTTATGACAACCTTTTATAAAATTAGTCCATTCTGGATAGAAGAACACTGATGTACTGCTGAGGCAGTACCATTTCTGGCTGAGCTAGTTTTGTTTATATGAAGTTACATTTACTTGAACTTGCTCCTTCAGTAGAATATAAGCTCATTAGAGACACAAACTGCAGCATTTCTACTTCTATACTAATTGAGGACTTGACTTTGATTTTCAGCTCAAGCTCCTTGGAAGAGTCAAAAATCTGTATCAGTTCATAACATCTTGGGTCCCAGTAGGACAGAAGCAAAAGTTACAATAGCAGGCGTTGTCAAACATATGAAGCAAAATGCTCCAGCACCAAGAAAATGCAGACTTATTGAAAATATAAATAGGGACTTGTCAGGTTTTTTTTCCTTCCCCAAACTACTCTAACATGACAGAAAGAACAAGACTGACTGCATGTCCTGACAGCATCTTTGGGCCGTCCCACATCCTTCTGTTGGAGTGTATTTATGGCCACTCTAGTGTCCTGGAGTACCTCAGCAGAGACCACTCCTGAAACCTGACATCATGATACACTCTATGCCCCAGTAATAGCAATAAATAAATAATATAGTGATTTCAGAAAAGATGCTGTAATTGTTGATAAAGTAACAATATAATCACAGCTAAAATATATTCAAATAAGAAATGCAAACACCCAAAGTTATTACTACAATAATGTGCAATAATAAGACTTGAAGGCTCTATTTTTTTCAGATAATTTAGCACTTTTTTATTGCTCAAAGCTTAGTTCTGTGACTGCAATATCAGCTCTGAGTACTCTGCAATTTTCTGCTGAGTCTCTCACCACAGCTGTGTGAGGGCAAGAAAACAGAAAAAGGTAGAGAGCACCTGGGCAACCTCTTGTGGTGAATCACTTTTCCTTCTCAGCAAGTACAATTTCTCATATTTAAACTCGACCCTTGGGGCCTTATCTTCTCATTGTGCATCCTGAGAAGAATCAGGCTCCACCTTCTCTCTAGGACTGTAGTAAGAACGCCTTTTACCCTTTTCTTCTCCATGTTAAACACTCTAATTCCTCCTCAGATATCTTTTACTCCAACTCCAAAATCCTCTTCAAGGCCCATCGCTGACTCAATATTTCTCTCACACTTCCCTTTGTCAGTGGATCAGTGTGATTATCACATGATTGCATGCTAAAAGGACATTAAACAGTTCTGCCTTCTTAACATCATCTATTTATAGCTATCCTCTTACAATAAGCAATATAGATTTATTTTCTGTTTTGGTTTTCCTCTTGATCCTAATATCCTTCTGCACCATTTCTTGCTGCAGCCAGTGTCCCTTCCAGGTGAATAATTCTATTAGCTGTTTTTTTATGAGTTTGCCTTTTTATGTTGTTGCACTCATCTTAAATGTCCATTTCAGTTTAAATTGTTGACTTCAGCCAAATTATTTTCTTACTGCATTTCCTACATTTTCTCCATAACCAGTAAGAATCTGTGCCCTTGACTACATGACTTTAGAGGGCTGCCATGTCACTTTAACTACTTTCTTCCCTTCAGTCTGTTTCACAAATCATCTTACAAAACAACAAGCTGAGTTAATTACAATTAATTTACCCAAAATCTGCTCGGTTTTAATAAGATATTCTGCATTCCCACTATTAGAATTGTGAGTAAATGAACAGATGCACACTCTTATGCTGAAAAAATTAAGACCAAAAAGATGAAGTCCATAATTTAAACAAATAGGTAATCAAGACAAAGCTGAAAGTGAGTCCTACTTACCTCACTCCCTAGTATCTAGTTCATTTACTTGAACAGGTAAGTGATAGTAAGCTGCACGCATTGACTAAGGCAGCCTAAATAGACAAGTGAAATATAGAAAATAAACATTTACCATTCTCAACAAAAACCCTGAGTTTGGGAAAATCACTGTATTTTCTTTGAATTTGGCACTAAAATTTCTTTAAAGTCTCAAGAGTCAGAATACTTTATATCAGGCAGGCACCAATTTGAAAACCACTGAGAGTATTTGAAAGGGCAGAAGAAGACAGGGGCTAGATTATTGTGCTGGGTTGACTCCACCTGGATGCCTGGTGTCCACCAAAGCCTCTCTTACCACTCCCTTCCTCAACACAGAAGGGAAGAGGTAACATAACAAAAGGCTCATGGGTTAAGATAAAGACATGGAGAGTGCACTCATCCATTACCACCATTAGCAAAACACATTTGTCCCGGGGAAATTAATTTAATTTGATAACAATTAGGTCAGAGTAGGATAATGAGAAATAAAACCAAATCTTACAAAACACCTGCCCCCCATCCCTTCTTTCTTCCAGGGCTCAACTTTACTCCCAATTTTCTCGCCCTCTTACCCCACCACAGGGCAGAGAAATGAGAATGTGGGATGTGATCAGTTCACACACGTCCCTGCTGCTGCTTTCTCCTCAGGGTAAAGACTCCTCACACTCTTCCCCTGCTCTTTCCCACGGGCTGCAGCTCTTCACAAACTCCTGCAGAGTAAAGTCCTACAGGATCACGTTGTTTAGCAGAAGTCCTTCAAGTGGTCACAAAACCTGCCCCAGCATATGCTCCTGCCTCCATGAGGCCACAGCTCCTGCCAAGAGCCTGCTCAGTGCTGGCTTCTGACCGGGTCACAGTCTCCTGTAGGAGTGCAGGGAGGGTACCCACGGGTGCAGGTGTTCTCTGCTCCCCTCCAGGGCACTGCTGCCTCACCGTGGGCACCACAGATTCCCACTGTGGGCAACCTCAGCTCTGGCACTTGCAGCACTTCCTTCTACTCCATCCTCACCAGCCTTGGTGGCTGCAGAGCTGTTTCACATATTTCCACTCTGCTCTCTAGCTGCTGTTGCACAGGGTGTTTTCCCTTTTCTAAATCTGTTATCCAGGAGGTGTTGTCACTGTGGATGAAGTGTTCAGCCTTGGACAGTGGCAGGTCCATCTTGGATCACACTGGCATTGGCTTTGCTGGATGTGTGGGAAGCTTCTGGCAGTTTTCACACAGAACCCACCCCTGTAACACCCCTGCTACCTAAATATTGCCATGCAAACCTAACACATTTATGTAAAAAAAAATTACTACTAGTAATAAATTTCAACCATGCATTGATTGTATATCTACTAAAAATATATCTGCATTACTTATAGAAACAGTCTCTGTTACTAACTGTGATGGATTCCTCCTAAAATTACTTCCTTTTTCTATAAAAAAAATATTATTGACTGAAGAAAATAAGAAATGAATAGGAAACCATACCATTAAAACACAAAATACAAATACTTTAGAATAAAAATTAAATATTCTAATAAAATGTATTTAAAGCATAAAAGATTCAAGGTTTAAATTTAGTAAATAGAGTTACTCCATAAAAATAAACTTGAGGTTTGGAATTAGAATGATCTGAAAACACTGAACACATTAAGCATGACCTTTAAGATTCAATTTCATGTGTGGGAGTGTAAGGCTAATGAAATAGCTGAAAGATCATATTTGTAAGAAATCTGCCTGCTGGTGGAAGTAATGTTAGTATAGCCAGTGCTGTTAACATTCTCCACAGTCAGTGGACTCTAAGGTCTGACATGTTATTTATTTGATGAAGTGTTTTATTCTCAAGCTCCATTTTTTTTTGTATTTAGTTTGTTTTCTTTATGTTTTCCACGATTTCAAGTGCAAAAATTAAAAGGTGACTTTTTGGCTTGGCCAAAACCATATACCCAAAACCTGGGAAGCATTTGGACTGAGAGAGAAGTTGTTGTTTATTATCCTACATTGTTGAGAATGCTCTTGTTAGTATACAAACTGCAAGACAGATATTAAAATATCTGTGTTTGTGTATATGAAAAAAATGTTTTACCTTCCATCACTCTGTGTGTTATATACATAATCTTTGCTCTATAGTTTATTAGGTTTATTTCTTCTGGCAAATAAGCCTCTGGCTCCCAAATCCAACAAGTAATTTGCTTCACCATATGGAACCATATAGTTAAATAATTTCCACAATAAAAAGAAGCCATTAAAAAATTTAAAACCTTATTTTGAAGATTGATATGAAAGTCGGTTATTCAGATCGGATTTCACACTTGTTCCTCAAGAAATCACTTCTATATTGTTTCCTTTGTGTGGAAGGTCAGAAATGGGTAGTAGTCTGAGGGCTGCACCAGGCTAGCAAGTTTCCTGGTGTTGTCCTCAACCCAGGCCTGATCAGTATACTCAGCCCTCTGCGCCCCTTAGAAGGGAATTGCCTAAAATTATAACCTAAATTGCCTAGGGAATTGCCTAAAACTTTTGTCTTTTCTTTCTCTTGGTAGTGGCTGTGATGGGGGATGTTATATACTCCTTGATCTGACCCCTTCTTTTTGGCTTGTCCCAGTGAGGGTGTCCAAGGCTTTCATACCAATCAATACACATCTGTTCAAATCTGTTTTTCAGGGATCCTCAATGCAGCACCAACTTCCTTTCATTCAAACTTTTCTTTCTAGTTTCTCCCCAGAGCCCTGACCTGATCTTTCCACGTTTACACAATTCACTTGAGACTATGGAGGGGGAGTTTTATCCCCTCCTCTGCCTGAAGCCTTTTTGTCCCTCAGAACACAGTACCCTACTTTTTCTTTAGCTCTTAATTGGATTTATGTCTCCTATCTCCCAGTTCCACTTTTCATTTGCATCTCCTGGTCCTAGTCTGTTCAACCTTGAGTTTCCTGAACCTTCTTATGGTCCCTGACATGGACTACTCTTCCCAACCTGCTTATCCTAATCTACTCTCTCTGATATCCCAGACATTTCCAGCATTTTTATGGGATTTTTAAAATCAAATCTCTCTGTCCTTCCTACTAAGGGGGCAGCAGCAGGAGAAGCACAGTGCATTTGTGGAGGAGATGCCCCCATAGCCCCCCAGGAGACTGAAGCAGCAGCTACAGATGGGTTGGGTTCAGCCCAGGCAGCTGTGGTGGGGACACACACAGATGGGAGCTGCAGCATCCTTATCCACCACAGCCACTGCTGAGAACATGAAAGGGGAGATTTTTTCAAAGCCCTGAGAATTTGCCAGATTTAGGCAGTTTCTCTCAGGCACAGTGCAATGTTCATCCTTGACAGAACTGGACCTGACCGGCTTTACAGTTTGTGTGCCAAACATCAAAGTTCCTTACCACAGAAAATATCTCCCTCTCCCCTTTCTTTCCTTCTCAGAAGCTGAAAAAAACCCTTAATGTTAAAATTTTATAAACAAAATAAAGCATTCCATCCCCAGACGCTCGTAAGGAAAGTTCAGCCTTCGCAGTCTAAGTTTGGCAAAGTTAAAAGAAAAAGAAAACAGACACCTGCAAAAGGAAATGTCAAGAAATGTGAATTATGGGCAGTCCTACTGATGTCTCCTGTACAAAAAACCCCACAGTAATTTCCCTAGACTTTCCCTCAGTTTTGCTTTCCGTTATTTTTTAGTACTTTTCCCTATACCCCAAATACTTAGACATAGCAAAATCTCACTTTGTACAGCTGTCAGTACACTTGTGTCAAGAAAGAGGGACTGTAACAGTGGGCCTGAGCAGGAGCTGAAGCTATAGAGTAACACTAACCCTTGGATACAGTAGGAATACAGAAAAACAGCTGTGCATGTCTAAAAGAAGCTAAGTGAAGTACTACCTTTCTGTTTTCTCTGTGAATGTTGTGCTGCTGCCTTAGACTGAGTCTCTCCTTGCTCCAGAGAGGTCTACTGCCCACAGCCCCACAGTGCAACTCACTGCCTGTGAAACACAGGACTTATTTCTGCATTCCAGGAGGTTTAATTCTGCTGTTTACAACAGTGATAAATTCAAATGTCTGTTTTACAATCCATTCCTATATTTCTCTCCTTTTTTTTTTTTTTTTCCCTAGTCATTATGGAAGCTTTCCACCTTTAATATAGGATTTGCTGCTTCCACAGCCATTGAGCTACATTTGTTAATTTGATTGTCCAAAATACAAATACCTTCCCTTTCTACCTCAGAAACATTTTTCCTTCTCTAATCTTCCCACACTTTTTTTTTCCTTTCTTCACTTCCCCAAGCATTCCCAAATGCCAAAAAAATTGTTGTCTTCTTATAATACCTTTGAAATCTCTTTGCAGTCATTTCCATTGCAGTCCCACTGGTGCTCACTCTCCATGCTCACATGATATTTTCAATCAGTGAGTAAATTCTCCAGCTGTGCTGTTTAGTATGATGCAAAACAAGCTGATTAGTAACAGCAGCAACAGAAGTAATTAAAAAAGAAACACAAAAAAAATGAAAAAAAGAACCACGTTGAAAACTGAGTTTTTCCTTAACACTTAAACCTTCTTCCTTTTAGGAAGAAAACCAACATTTTAGAACTAAATGTTTGCATATATATATCTGATAAACTCAAAATTCATCTTCTGTGCACAAAACACCAGAAAAGAATAACAGTTACTGGATCTACTAAATTCAAACAGATATGTGACACTACCATTATTATTTATATTTACATTGTTTACATTTTATTTATATTTATATTTATATTTACATCTACATTTACATTTGCATTTACATTTATATTTACATTTACATTTACATTTATTATTAAACTTGTTTTGAAGGCCATATCTTATTTAATGAAAAATACTGAGCACTCAATCTTCATTTATGAAACTATTTTCATGCATAACACATCATAAAGGACTGTAAAACAAAAACAGATAAAAATATCAGTGACAGAGAAAACAGAACGAGCTATATTAAACAATTATTTTGAGAAGAGTGAAGCCCACATAAATTATGAAAACAGGATTTTATCAAACATCTTAAACTTTAATTTAAATGCAGGAGCAGATGT
>VZTT01061886.1:52612-67018 GCA_013400855.1 Buphagus erythrorhynchus
AAATGCAGGAGCAGATGTGGCTGACCTAAACTCATCAGAAACAACAACCAAAACAGCCAGTTTCCAAAATGCAGACTATGAGAGCAGAAATTTTTGCCATTTTAAGTGAGCTGGATTGAATCCCACCAATGTGAAATCACAACAAGAGAAATCAATGGAAATATTTTCTATAAAGATTAGTGCAATTTGGGCTGAACACTAAATGGATATGAGGGCTATTAGGAGATATTCTGNTTTGGTTAAAACAATTCATTCTTTCCAGACACTGAAGATTTAATGTCTGGATTCCTCATGATTGTATATTTATTTCTGAAGATGCTCTGTACTGAATTAACCACCTACTCTTGCTATACTTTCTGAGAGAGGAAGTAAAAGGAATGACAGAATGCAGTGAGACATAAAATGGAATATGCCCTTCAGGGATAGGGTCCTCTTATAAAGGTAGACATGCAAGAATTAACTGAAATATATCAGGAGCAATGGGAAATCTGAGCTCCTAGGTTCTTTAGGTTCCCGAAACCCTAATTTCTACAATGTTTTCCACCCAGAAATATCTAAATTTAAAAAACTTAACCATGCTTAGAGTGGGGTAGTTCCCTTCCAGTTGGTTGTTCCAGCTGGAGAGTTTGATCTTCTTTCACCTGCTCTCCTTTTGACTCTCTGTAACGATATATTTCACGCTGCCTTATATGCAGCATCAAGCACCAAACACAAGAAAGCCTGACTGCCTTTTAGCTATTACCCCCTTGTTGAGGTCTGAACAGAGTTTAAATCCCTGCTTGTTGAGTATTTCCCAAAAACATCTCCTCTTCCTTTGCCAAGTATTTTAGATGTATTTACGATAATAAATGGAATGTGTCTGTTATGCATTTGGCCTTAATTATCTATACCCATTATGTGCTAGCATGTTCCCTGTCACCTTTTGACCAAGCCAAGATTCCTCATGTTCAAGTCTAAAATAATCCAGGGTGTGTTTTCCAGTAGTCAAAATACATAATTTTTTTTTTTCTGGAAAAAAAAAACTATGATAAAAGAGGTTAGCAAAAAAAATGCATGTTGTGACACACCTCACACTCTTCTGGTCAAATAGCAGTTCTTGGCTGTTTTACTAAGTAGTGGAGATATAGACAAAATCCCTACATTATCACAGACAGTTTAACAGAAATAGGCTCTGGCTTCCTAAGCCTATTTCTTAATTCCAGCTTCACAGAGATACTGAATCTTACACAAGTATCTTGGTCCACACTGAGACAGAATTTTGTACATGTCTGGGGATCCCTGTATTACAATCCAGGCATTTAATTTCTCTTATCTAGCAAGTAAGATATCTGAGCACTTGCTCCCATATTTTGAACCCCACTCCATAAAGAGATGGGTGACAAACCTTCAGATTTTATATTGCCAAGCTTTCTGAAATGCCCACGTCCCTTTTTAATTCTTAGCCAAATTATGCTGCTAGCTAAGCCTGAGTAGTTGTAGCTTTGCTTCATTTCTCATCTGCTGTCATTCTTCCTCTTCTAGGTTAATTCCTTCCACCTCTCATTTCACATGCTAGTAGAAGCAAAATATCATCAGGCAGACATCACTGAGTATTTGTTTTTACCTCTTCAGTTTGGTTGGTTGCTATTAACAAAATCCTCTCAGGGTAATTTGAGAAGTGTCCTTTTACATCACCTTTATGCTCTCATACTCTGGAAATGAACTTTAAGAGAGTAATAAATAAATTTATACAAGATTGGTTTCTGGTTTTTTTTCCCTCCCAAAAGATTGTGTAACTGCTTGTTTAGTTTGGAGTAGTATGTACAAAGCACCCCAAGAAATACTTACATAACAGAAAAAGAAGGACATATTCTAAAATCATCTGTTAAGGATAGGAAAAATGTGTAGCTGCCTTGGCCTACTTAGTGAATGTGTATTTCTGCATGCAGGAGCTGAGAAATGATGGGAGCAGGGGTTTTGATATGACAGCCCTGTGCCTGTCCTGAGCTGACTACCCAGTAAGATCAGCCTGAGCTGCCAATTTGGGAACAGAGGCCCCCTGCTTGTTAAAGCTGAGCTACCAGCTGACTTCTGAGGGTTATGTGCTGGTGCTCAGCCAGATAAAATCACACCTGTCTTTGTACTAAATCTCCTTGCTCTAGAGATCACCTTGCAGAGGAGACCTGTCATTTCCAGCACTTGCCTGTCTTCTAAATATTTGTGCCAACTGCTGTGTTTCAAGTTTCCTTCAAAGTCTCACAGGACCCCATGATGCCATCTGGGTCATTGATGATTCCTTATTTGCAACTGTGGTTACAAAAACTGCAGTCTCATATACCAAATGTTTAACCTTTTAAATCTGCATCAGTGACAGTAATATGTGGAACTTTTAACTGATCTCAAAACACTTCATGAAGAAGGTCATCTGGCATTTGTTCAGTTTACTCACAGATATTTGAAGGTCACAGAAGGACAGTGGCAGAAGTGGAAAAAAAATACACATCTCCTGAGTTCTCCATCTCTTAGGCATTCCCCATGAAAGGAAGATCTTTAATATCTACCTGAAAAGTCACTCATAGACATGCAGAAAGAAAGGTGTATTTTAATAATCCCAGGGAAGACTAAAAGCTCTAATTCTAAATGATGCTTCTTTCAGAACCACAGAGCTCTGAATAAGGCCTGTTACTACAGAGCCATTGAAAATATTTCAGGTTTATGAGCTAGAGCTGAGACTACTGGCTGTTCAGAATAACATTTAGTTTCCAGATAAAATATTTTGCCACCACCTAGGTAAAAATCTATGCAAAAACTTCATGTCTTCATACTTTGATGATACGCAAAAGTCATTACAGATACTTTATGTCTTCAGTTAGATGCAGTCCAGAATGGTAATAGGTCCCTTAAGCATATAACATTAATGCAAATTGTACAGTCCTTTCTGGAAATGCATTCTGTGGCTTAGAGCCAGATAGCAGAAAATTTGTCACAAAATTCCAGTCAAAGGATTTGCCACCCAAATTCTCCTTTTCTTCCCCATAATAATCATCTCCCCCAGCCACAAATGTGTTATCTCCAGTGTATTGCTAATCCTCAGAAACAAAGTTCCTGAATTGAGGAAATGGGGTGAGACCGAGAAAGTGAAGAAGTCCATGAACAAGAAATGGGGACTCTGAACCATCTGTTGTTAAAAGAGAGGACAGATAAATTCAGATTCATGCAGGATAATTTTAAGCTCCATCTCTAAATTGTGCTTGATGGTTCATATTGTTAAGAACAGACTTGTCCTCTTGTATGCAGTTAATGTCCTTAATTTATTTTGGGGATTACAGCTTCAGAATTGCTAAGCGACTCACAGTCAGCAGATGATGGAAATTGCATCAGTCCATGCTGTCCTCTAAACAGTGAAGTAACTGCTCCATTTTCTCATACCATTACAAAATATCTGAAATGTTATGACTTTGGCTTGAGGAGCACTCAAATTACTGGAAAAAGATTTCATAATTTTTCCAGTGATGCTGAGCATTATTTTACCACTCTTATTACACACCTACTGGTGTATCTCAGTTTGTCTCCACTAAACCATGAGAAATCTTAGAAAATATAAATGCATGAATACTAAAATAATATTGTCCATTCTTGGATTTCTTTCCAGTAAAAGTGTTACTGACTGTATGTTTTATTCTTTGACTTATTTTTCATTACTTCAAAATTCTGAAGTGGTACATCCCTGTCTCCATTTGTGATTTTTGAAACAACAGCAGCCTCTGGTCATTGTCCTATATCATGTATTTTCATTTTTCAGTGTTTTCTGAGGACATGTTGGAACCACTACAGAGACACATAATTTAAAAATACTTCAGGGATGCTCTCTGTACAACCAATATAGTCCTCTGTATTGCTCAGATGTTTTCTCCAACAGGGCAGCCAGATAAAGACAAGGTAGAAATGGCAGCTCCAAATTGTTCAAAAATATGTTTCCCTGCATTAAAGAAAACTCCTGTCAGTCTCTGAAGATTTCCAACACATATTGAGCCACCAGAAGGAAGACAAAGAGACTTGTTAGAAAAAGAGATGAATTGCTATGCTGACTTATCAGCACTAATGTGCAAGTTGTTTTACAGGATGAAAACCAGGAAGGATTTCTGCTCCCATTTCATTCTCCTACAAAGCAAGTGGTAATATTTGCATGAGACTTCCTGCCAAAAGTTAGAATTTCTGAAATAGGAACCTTACAAACAATCCTAAAGTCAGTTAATCTCGACTGTATAGGAATATATAAACAGTGCTTGTATGCATGTGTATATGTGTCTGTGCATGTGCTCTGTGATTAAGATAGTTTAAAATTGCCAAGGAAATTCTATTCACTAAACTAGAACTGACAAAATGCATGCAATATTTGTGAGTGCCAAGTAAGACTAATTACAATACTCAGCTGGTTTCCAACAAATGAATGATCTTTCTGTTTGTTTTTCAGCTGCCAGATGGAGTGGAATAGTCTGTGCGTTGCATCCAGGGACAAGAGAAATATCTAAAATTCAGATTTATGGTTGATTGGTTTTGACAAGTACATTTTGTACCTGCTAACCATGTACGTTTGTAATTCCAAATTTCAACTAAAGAAGCAACTGTTTGTTTCCTCAACTCTCTCCTAAGGTAAGGCTGCATGATATAACTTTCTAAAACAACAGATACTTTTACTTATTGAATTCTATCTTGTATTTAGCTGGTGTTATCTAGGAGTCTGAGCATTGCCTTAACTCCACCAATAGCCCTGTTGGCTTTTACTGATACCAGGGCAGTACAGTGTAAATAAGGTGAAAATGCAGGATTTGAGAACTGCTCACTGTTTGGGGAGGGCTCACAGTGCCACCGACTGTGCTTTGATCAGAAAACAGCAGGACCCAGAAGGGGTTATAAAAGGCTATTTTGAAATGAGTGTTCTTAAGTCTGGAAGGAAGCATGGGGTTGAAACCAGCCCAGCTGGCAGCGCTGCTGAAGCGCCTGGCACATCTGGCTGGCGCTGGGAGCCCACTGTGGTCCCCTGGCACAGCTGGACATCATCTCTGCGTGGGGACACGCCACCGCATGAGGACTGAAGTGCAAATGAGGCTGCTGCAGTCCGACCCTTTCCTTGGCTAATTAGGGCAACCAGAGGGGAGCAGTGCGTTTGAAGTTGCAGCCGCTGCTCCAGCCACATCCAGCTGATAGTTTGACACATCCGTGAAAACAGTGTGTGTCAGGACATTCGAAGACTAATAAGCAACCCAGGAAACTCTCCAGAACATATTGTGTACGTGTGTATGTATCTACACTTTATTTGCTTTTAAATAATTTGCCATGTAATTCACTGATGTTTCAAATCCCTTTTCCCTCACTCCATGTACCAGTAGGAGCTGGTTATGTAAGAGAAGTTATAAAAAAATCTGCTTTTCACTGCTGGAGACTGAGATGTATAAAAAAATTTACTATCATGTCCTTATTGCTTGATAAGAACCTCAGCAAAATTTACGCAATCCACAAACATAAAGGATTTAATCCATCACTGATTTTGTTGTGGTAGAGAACTATAAGCCTAGTGACAATGAATGAAAGAATTAAATGAATAATAAGTATTCTGATATAGGTAGAGTCAGAGGCCGTCCCAATTTATTTGCATTATAGGACCAACAATCTCTGAGCTGTTCAAACAGACAAATGAAACCCATGATGTTGAGAATCCCTGGACAGATGAGGGATCTCTAAGCATCCAGTGTTTCAAGAACCACAATTTAAGGGCAAAGGTTAGTTGGCATTATATTTAAAGTGCAGCTGCAAGACCTGTCAAAAGAATTCTTATATGTATTTTATATTTTTCTATTATATCTGATGTTAATATTTTAGCTCCAGACGACTGATTCCATTTCTCCCTGTGAAATCTGGGCTCCTCTCGATTAAATGTGGATTAGTGTATGCACATTTTACAACTAGAGACTATCTGAGTCTATCTCAAAACCACCATCAATCAAAAAGATTTCTGAGGATTTTCTTCTCCTTTCACAAGTGAATAAATGGTTTATGATGTCTTCCTTCAGTTTTTTTTTCTATGATAATTATTTCCTTTACCTATGAGCTCTGAACATCCCATATCTAAAGTTTTCCTTTTTTTTTCTCCCTAGCCACATTCCCTTTGATCACAAAACGATCCATGCCAAGGTTGACTTAAATTTGTTTCCTTGTGCCATCTGGTGGAGGTTATTTGTAAATGCGCAATAGCTTTGAAGTATTTCCTCCACGGGTGAATTGCCCGGATTTTCTTTTCTTGGTTTTTTGGGGGTTTCTTCCACCCCACAAAACAGCAATGGCTCTGGAAGAACTTTGGCTAATGTGAACATTTATGTATGTACCACTTAAACAGAATGCTTCCTTTGAGAATAGAGAACTACAAAAGTTAAATTTTCACCTTGAAAAAACAATTTTAAAGCAGGGTGAAAAATTGTTCTGTAGTTTGCAGACAATTCTGTATTTTGAGAGCTGTCACATTTACTTCACAGGTTTTTCTGTAGTACTACTCCAGGGAAACCAACTTAAGGTAAATCAAAAATAGCTAAGGGTTTCAGGAAAACTTTGTAAAAATCATCAAAATGCTACAGTTGCTCCTTTGGTAAAAAAGCTTACTGTATTTCTTAGTTGCTTCAGAAACTTTCATGTAGAAAAATATAGAACAAAGAAATTATTAATATATTGAAAATTAAGTTTATGTAGCTTACTGAAATATTTTACTTAAAGTCAGTAATACAGAAATAGTTATTCTTCAAGATAAACTTCTCTTTTCCATTTGCTGCCATATTTGCATGTATATAAATATGATTTGCTCCTCTTAAACCAACCACATTGTATATGTCCATCTCTATTTCTCCCTACAAAACTACAGTTTCATTACTTTTATTGGCATAAGTTATTTTTACTGGTCATAAAGTTTATGAAACTTGTTTTCTAATAACAGACAGGAAAGGGTCAAAATTACTTCCTTACTCACACACACACACACACACATACACACAACCC
The DNA here is from genome assembly GCA_013400855.1 of Buphagus erythrorhynchus. Classification (NCBI taxonomy): domain Eukaryota; kingdom Metazoa; phylum Chordata; class Aves; order Passeriformes; family Sturnidae; genus Buphagus; species Buphagus erythrorhynchus. The sequence goes on from VZTT01061886.1 coordinate 59,636, forward strand.
TTCAGGATTTTAAAGTTTCCTAAGGAATTTTCCCCTTCTTGTTCACTTGGGTGACAATATCAAGTAATGTGGATATAGAAATTCAGTTTTATTTGGTGAGTGAAATAATACCAAATCAATTTACATTATGATAGTTCCAATTTTAAATTAAAGAGCAATGACACACTTTAGAATGCAGTTCTCATTTAATTTAGTTATTTTCCAATGAAGTTTATAATTTTTAACTTAAATGAAAACAGCTCTGTTTAGGGTATAAGCCTGCTGTCTATTAAATCCTGATTTCTTTCTACATGTTCTGATCCTTTGTGAGAAAAAGTTGCATTTCGTTAAGATTTAACTTGGGCTTTCACAGCTTAGATAACTATTATACTGAAAGTCTCTAATTTCTGGGCATTCTTGTCTGCTTAACAATTAACCAAGTATTACTTTACCAACTGTGTCTAATTTAGCTTTTGTGCCTAATTTTTAGGATTAAATTAAAAACAGATGGCCCCCAAGTGGTAAAATGAGCATAAATTAGTCTTCTATATTGAAATTATCATGGCAAAATATTAAAATGAAACCAAAGTACATTTTAGGTGGTGCCTTGCCTCTTATAAAAGTTAGCTTGATGGTGAGAGTAATTGAGCAATCTTGCACTACAGACCTGGAGCCTTAAAAATCCATCTGTCCAGAGAGTCACTTCCTAGAATGTGGGATACTTTTGCACAGAAATACAGAGAAAGATGTTATGTACTTCATTGCATATGCCAATAAATCAGACAGGAAGAATAGTAAAATGAGACATCTCCTCAGGTTTACAGTGCAATTTAGGGGCGTAGGGTCCCTAAATGATGCAAAGCAATTGAGGCATTCTTTCTGTGCCCTTTATGCTCTCACACTCATCTCCCACAGTTCAACATAGTCAGCAAAGAGCTCCCTATCTCAGCATGCAAGAACAGTCCAAGCTTGAGAATTTAATTTAAAGAAAAGCTGATTTAATTCTCATTATTTTCCGAGGAATTCTCTTTGAGAGGAAGGGAATATCTTCCTTAGACTTTCTTCCTAAGATTTCGGCACAAGAGAGAGGGATCTCCTGACTCTGTGTGTACTTCTTATGAGCAAGAGTTGGGACTTGCACAGACAGGAAGAGCTGCTTTTATGAGCAAGTGGGATTTCTGTAAACATGGAGAGGTGAAAACCTACTCATTTAAGATACATTAAAGGCATAATCTTGCCCAAGAGAGACACATGAATTAATTAATTTATAAGACAGTTTGGAAAGAGGGCTTAAAGGATTAGCCAATATCAAACTTCTGTCATTGTGTTGTAACAGGTGGATTGCCCATCAATATTTCTTTTTTCTGAGGAACACCAAGCACCGTCAAAGTGTTTTTGTTTTACCTCTTGTCTTTGGAATGGCCGATAAGTATCTTCCATCTCCTTCCTCTCATTTATCCTGCTTCTCATCACTTGATACAGTAGCCACCAAACCGCTCTTCAAGACAGCTGTGCCTCCAAGCACAGACTAAATTATGCACACAAATGAAGACACTGAAATTGGAGCTGATTTATTGCTGTCTTCAAGGCTTTTGTTCAAAGAACTTCTGCTGACAGTGGGAACAATAAACTATCATCAGGCCACTTTAATTGTGTCAGAATTAACACTCTGACCTCAAGTTCTGTTTGTCCTCCTGCCTGACTCACGTAAAAAAAATGTTTTCCTAACAAAAATTTATTCGTTTTTTATGCATGAAGATCAAATGGCATTGCAAGCTCCTCACTGATACATCAGTGCCTGTGAAAGCCTATGCCACAGCAAACCAAATCAAGAGGCACTAGCACTGTTTTACCCTCAATTATCCCAGATTTCCATGTCAGTCTGCACATAACCACCCTGTTCCTGTTCAACCAAGCCCTGAGCCAATTGCCCAGCTGTATTTCCCTTTGTGCTTCCTGACCTGGGCTCTGCTTGCAGTAGGGTGTTTTCTGCCTCCCTTTCCTCGTCTCAGCAAAATGTCAGAGCAATTGGTGCAGAGCACACTGCTGCTGGTGCAGGGTCATGGGAGACTGAGTGAGGAAAGAGCTTTGGGGAAGCATCCCATGCCCTAGGTCAGCAGGTACGGAAGGAAAGAGCATCGATGTCCCACTCACCAGGCTGCAACCTCCCTCTGGCTTCTTACAGAGGAATGGGAGTCTGACCTTGGCCTTCTGAAACCAGCTCCCACTCCAACAAGAGGAAATTTGAATTTACTGAAAAACAAATTAAGGTGTGCAAGGAATTGGGGAGCCTGGGAAATCTCCACAAATAATGGTTTGTCTTTAAGATCAATACATTTGCCAGTCCTAGAAATAATATCTTTAAAGCAAAGCATGCATCACACATGGCTTCTGAACATACTTTGTGTACCTGTAATACATCTGAACTTACAATCATATTTAACAAAACAGGATGCAGCACTGCATATGTCTCCCTATTATCATGCTTGTTTTACAGCTATAGCTAAAGCTTACTATCAAAAATTTAGGTTTCTGGCATGTTTTACTAATCATAACACTTGAATTATACTTTGTTAGGCCTGAAGGGATTTTATGATCAACTTCACTGATGAACAAGAATCACATTAATTAAAAAAAAAAAAAAAAAAAAAAAAAAAAAAAAGAACAAAAAAACCTCAACCATAATCTAATTGCAAAATCCTTCCTAAATTAGGGATAAATCTACTGAAGCAAATTCAAAGATACAAGTCTTTCCTTTTGGTGAATCAAGGCAACCTATTCTAGCCCACTGGGGACATAGTCCCCAAATCTTAACACCTGGCCTAAGAGGGACTGAGATAGCAGTTTTGCTCAAGCAGGTAGCAGTAGGAGGGGGTGACAGGGCTGAACCCCACAGCAGGGCACTGTCAGGACCAGAGGACCTGCTAGCACCAGACAGCAGGAGTGCCTGTGTCTTAGAAGGTCACCCTTCCCAAGAAAAGCACAAGAGCTGCCCAGGAAAGTTCTTGAGTAGCCATCTCTGAATGTCTTATACAGATGTGTAGATGTGGCACTTAGGGCATGATTTGGCAGTGGACTCGTCAGTGCTGGATTAATGGTTGGATTTGATGACCTTAGAGGTCTTTTCCAACCTAAATAATTCTATGATTCTAAGAGGCTATGTGAGGAGGCATGCAGCCACATGTTAGTTGGCTGTGCTTGAGTTGGCTGGGGAGAGATTGCATTTTTCAGAGGTGTCATCTGGAAGCCCTTCTTGGTCAAACACAAGCCAGGACAAAAGGATACCAACCCAAATAAACTCCTTACCTTCAAGTGGTCTTTAATTACACTTCAACTACTTTAACTTCAAAGTATTTTTTTTATTTCCCATGTACCTCGGTTTTGCAAAGCAAATATTCTGTAACATGGAGCTCCCAAACCTCTCAAAAGCAGATATTTCCAGGAGAGAGAAAACAGATCATAGGTCTTCTCCCTGGCTGAGGAACAGTTCTGCAGGCTGTCAGCATCCTTCCCAGCACCAGAAATATTTCATTTCCATCTGAAAAACCTCAGCACTGCGGAAGGAGCACCAGAGGAGGAGTGGTGATGTCTCTCCCCCATTCTGCCCTGTCTGCCCCCACAAATGCAGCATGCTCTTTGGCATTTCTCAGCTACCCACAGAAGAAAAGTGACAGATTTGGACTCCATCTATGACACCCAGACCTCAAGCCTTAGCCTATTGGTATGAGATGACATGCCTTGTTGCTGCAGCATGAGGGAGAAATCCTTCTCAGGTCTCTCAGGAAATAGGGCACAACTTCAGCTGTGGTTGGGTTCAGGTCTGCAGTAGTGGTAGCCCTGGCTCAGGTGCTCATGGTGTAGAATGACAGAGAATTTCAAACAAACTCCTGCATTTGATGCCTGCACTCCTTCTCAGCTTGCAGTTTTAGCTTGACAACCTAAAGAGTGTGGTGGCTTCGGAGGCCACCCATGTATTTTATGTAAAGTATGTGCTTAAATATCTTCATTTATATGCAATTTATATGCATACAAACAAGTCGGTACACAGTTTCCAAACCCTCAATCTCTCACTAAAAAAGAATAAAACCAAACCAAACCAGCCCCTCTCCCATCCTGGGCACTTACTATTTTCCAATTCTAAATCTGACAGCAAAACAGATGGTGGAGAAATTACATTCCCACAAGTTTCCTGAAAACAGGACATTGGTTTATTCGACAAGTTGAGGGAAAAAGCTAGCGACCCATCTCTCCACAGAGTATCAGCAGACAAGAACAGTAATGGAAGTCTCAACCACTAAGAACATTTTATCTGGACTTTGTATCCTATTAGCTGTAGAGAATTCATCAAGAAGGCAGGAAGACCCCAGGACATAAATGCTGCTATTTCCTCTGCTAACAGAGCAGCATGTTGGAAATTGCTCTGCAGAGATGCATGGCAAGCCCTGCTCACTTTGCAGGAACCTCTTTGTCCTGCCTGGGTCTTGGATCACATGCCACAGCTCAACTTGACCCCAATTAACAGATGTTGCACTGAAGAGCTTATTGCCAAGGGACTATCGATGGTTCTATATGTGAAGACATAAACGTATATACTCTTCAGCAGGAAAAGAATTAGTGAAGCCTTTTTTGACAGTATAAATGACATGGAACAATTCAGAGGAAATGAATGTTTGAAAGCCTGAACCCATGTAGGGAGAGTTCCAGTGAAAACTCTGTGTATCAATATTTTATTCTGAAAATGTGTGAACAGTAAAAGAATCTTAATTCACAAATCTTCATAAATATTAGATTATTCTAAATACATTCATCATGCAATTCACCTATCATTTGTCCACAGCTTAAAGGTGAAGTGCTTCTCAAGATTCTCTTCATTTTCCAGGATTAGACTTTGTTGTTATTCTGACTTTTCTGACTCATTCTTCTTTTTCCTGACAGAGACAACAACTGTTGTAGGATAATGAGTTTGAAAAATTCATCCTTTGATGAACAATCAGAAAAAGAAAGAAGTTCACACATTATTAAATGCACAAATATGCAGATAAAAGTGCTTTTTACTTTAATTTTTCTTGATGAAACCATAGGTTTAATCAGCAAATTTAGTATTTTCTGTATTTTTTTAGTATTTTCTGTAATTTGCCATGCCAGAATGCCTTATATGGATTCTCTTCACTATCTTTCATGGGAATACTCAAATATCAGCTCTTTGCTGAAAAGCAGGGATAGAATTGCATTTTTTCCTGGTAATTTTACAGAAAACTTTATCAGCTGTTTTGAAATAAAATGTTTTTTACTATAATGGACAAGGCTTAAGTGCTTTTCTTGGTGAAAATAAGACTTAGCACATAGAAATTTCAGATGTTGATTCCAATAGCAGATGTCTACATTTGTTTAAAATCTTGGGTAAATTTCCTTTGACCTATGGATATCAGAACATTTATGGAAAGGTGTCTACACCAGAGCTGTTTTTTTCAATTACCATTAAGTCTGTGGAAAGAAATAGGCATTTCTGGGAGGTAATGACAAGTCCAGTGAATCGCTTTTCTGCCTGTTCTTTCCACTGACTCTGGAGGTTGGCTAGTGTGAATGTGACATGCTCTACAATAAGAGCAGTAGAGGAGTACAGCTGGCAAACAAGCTTTCATGGGAATCTGGAAGTCTTTTGAAACCATCAGCAAATAGCTCCTGCCTATGACACTGCAAGGGTTCAGGATCTACACTATCTACACCTTGAGTGGGTTATCCTGAGAGCTTAGACTGTGTATTTAAGTTGAATTGCATAAGGATATCTTTGTATGATTGAAGGGAAAGGGGACAAGTATGACCTTCTAAAAATAAACGTGCTCCAGATGGAGAGAAGGACAGGGCAGGAGCTGCAGCTGGCCTAGCATCTGTCACTGCACCTGGGGCTCTCTGTAAAATCCTGTTTCCATGGGTTTCTGCTCTTTGAAAGTCCCTTGAAGAAAAGCTCACAGGATGAGGCCACTCCAGAAAGGAGACACAGTCTGTGCAGAGGCATTGCATGACATGGATGGTGGAACAGCTGAACTCATGAGGTTTGGGCGAGGACTGAGGGTTGGACTCTGAACCTGAACCATTAAGCCAGCTCAGATGGCTTCACAGGAGTGCTTTATCTACTGAGTGCTGGGACAAGTTGGGTCACAGGAGTGGGACAAGACATACACAAAAAAATTCTCTTGCCATGTTTGTTCATCCTTTCTTCCTTCATCTATCACACTGCAAACTTGTGGAGGTAGAAATACATTGTTGCTTCCAAGTACCGATTCATTGAGTCCAAATGAACCAGATGAGAACTGTGTGAGGTGCCTTATAAATAGAGATGAGTAGAGTCTGAAATAGCTCATCCGAAAAAGTATGCAGAGATACCATCAAAACACTCATGGGTGAATGAAAAATACAATCTGTTTGACATCTTAAAAATGGTGTGCTGGGTGTGTGCTCTCTAATGCTTGCAAAAAGCCATTCTGTGGGGCCGCCCATGGAAAAAAAAAATCAAAAATGTGAAAGTGAGCTTGTATATATAAGAGTGCCTTTCTAACTTCTGAACAAGACATTCAATACACATAAATATTACACTTCTTATGACTCCAAGATTCACCTGTACTGAGAGAGAAATGTTGCCAAGTTGCTTCTGGTATAAAATGGGTCGAACACAATAGCGTAGGAAGCAGATAATTCAGTAGAGTAGTTGTGGGTTGCATAGAAATTTTCTTCCAATGTCTCTTGCCCAATAAAAATGCAAATATATAAAATTCATTTAGTTACATGAGTACTTAATAAATCTTATTAAGAGCAAAACAAAAGCGTTGGACTGTTCTTCCAGTACATTATGGTCACATCTGATTCCTTCACTAATGTTCTTTTTGGAGTCACTTGATCCTATTATTTGAAAAGGTCACAACTCATATGCCAAATTATTCTGTACTGTCATGAGTCCAATTTCAAACTAGAGTAATAGCTTAGTGACCTCTGGGAGCTGTTGTCTTTATAATATATGTCTTGTTAGAACATTTTCTATGTGAGGTACAATTAAATTAATATCAAAATCAGCAACCCCTTGAGGTAGAACAGTTCATCTCACCTAGCTTTAGCCACCTAAGTCAGCTATTAGAATAAATAGGATACTATGATCTGTTTGAAAAACAGATTTTTAGAGATTCTCTACCCTTATTTCATAAGTAACAAATGCTTTAATTAATGGGTAGTTCACATGTGCATACAAATATATATGTTCACATTGACATTTATATGTCTATTTAAAGGATAGGTCAAGATACAGTGCTTCATACTTCTTTGGCTATACTGCTATGTTTTCCTTTCATTTTTTGAGGCTGGATAATGTACTCCTTCAATCAGCTTTATTTATAGCAGCTGTCTACTAATGCT
>VZTT01061887.1:3605-28616 GCA_013400855.1 Buphagus erythrorhynchus
AAGAAGATTGATTCCAGTACAAATGCATGGATTATCAGTCTCTGAATCCATCTGGAGAAATGGAGCAGGTGGAACCTAGTCAATTAGCTCCTCTTATCTGTGTGATTAAGTATCCTTGCTCATGTAAATGATTATACAGTTTTCTGTCACAATCCTTGGTGGCTCTTGAATTTCTGAAACTCTTAGCAAAGTCACTGTATCTACTTCTTTTAGTGTAGCTCTCCTGGAGCTCAGAGAACCTACTGCAGTGCCAGGGTAAAACACTGCAAGGCTCAGAAGGGAATTCACTGCAGGTGTGCAAGAAACAGATCCCTCCTTTCTGTCAAGGAAGGAAGTTAAAAAGCCTTATGAGGATTTTGGTCTGCTTATTCTCTTCTCTACTTCTAACTTAGAAGCAACTTAAAGGTCTGTATCAGATAATACGGAGAAATAATTACCCAACTGGGAATGAAACACACAACTTCTAGAAATTTTTGGCTAAACTAAACAAAGGAATTTATCTTTTTAGATAACCACAGCCTTCAGAAGTTTTATTGTTCTGGAATGATTTCAACGAATTGCAGGTACTTCTGAGAACCTCCAGAAAAGGATTTGATAGATAGCCTACTTCAATGTCTTACTAAATCATAGTCCTGAGAGCTAAATTAATACATAGGAAAGACTAACTGTAAAAATTCAAAAGATATACTAGAGTACAGATGAAATGTTTCTGGACATACTTTACAGTCTGTGTCCTCGTAACACAATGCCCATGAAATGTAATGCTTCTATGGTTCATCTTATATAGCTGTTCTAAAACCTGCAAATTTCCAGCTGCTTTCCAGAACCCTTATGGAAGAGGGTAGGTCCATTTTCCCATGATATCCTCAACTGATGAAAGTTGTCAGAGCTTTAGTAACACAGTTTTAATGTCCATACATTTAAAAAAACCTACTGTTTTCTTGAGCAAATAGGCTCACTCTTCCCCACAGAACAACTTTTGAATGTAGTAGAGGACCCCAGCCTTAAGACATCTGGGGGACAATTCTCTAGTGCCAAATAAAGCAGCTCAGATTAAGCCATCTCTTACTCCCTGTGCTCTGTGTTGAGAGAAACCAAGAGACAGTGAGAAAACAGCTCTCCTGGTATGCTAGTGACAGTGTTTGATTCTATCAAGCTGGCAGTATTTGTTTGTCCTGCAGGGAGAAGAATGGCTTAATTTTTACAAGCATATGGAGAGATAAAAAGAAATCTTAGTATAAATCACATAAGTAGTTAATTAATTAAGGGACACAAACCCATAGGAAATCAAGCACTATTTCCAGGGATCATTAATGTACTTAGATGTTCCTGTGTTTTTTTTCCTCCCCATGGTTCTATGAGAATTAAAAGATGAAATAACGAAGCAAGATGCTATAATTCCTACTGTTCTTTACACATTGGTTACAGCAATCATGAGAACTGTGGCATTAAATAAGTTTTTGATACTTTTGGAGATATTTGGCATGATAATATTCTGATATACTTTCAGAGAGGGATAAAAATCAGGCAATCTCCTGAATATTCTAATGTTATTAACTTGAGAAGGATTCTTCCCAGATATTTTTTATAGTACATAACGGGGATTTTATAGGTTCAAACTTAAAAAAAACCTAGATATTACAGACTTTAGGAATTGGATTTTTAAACAAAATTAGGACTTGGAAGTAGGCCATTCTTTTTCAGAAGTGATGCAGTGTTTCTGAAGTATTTTGATAAAAATTGAAAATTGCATTTTGCTAACAGGGTAATGCATGGTAAGTTTAAAACCCATGTAGAGCTGCTTTTGTTAAGTTCAACTTTACTTTCTTGAGATGTCCTTAAGCCTCCTTTCACTTTACCATGTGACTGAAATTGATCTTCTAGAAACTAGATCAAAATAAAATGCTACTTTTTCCTAGATCAAAAAACATCCACAGATATTAAAATAAAAATAAAAAAAAAAAAAACACAAAACACCAAAAAAAAAAACCCCAAACCCCCCAAAGCCTATTAAAATCTTCCACCAGTGAAAATCATTACCTCTTTGTGCTGTTATTTTCTGTCTAGTTACTGAAATATAAGATCCAGATGTCTGTTCTCCCTTATAACAGAAAACAAGAGTAACTGAGAGAATGACTTCAACACAGCCCTTGTCAGTGCTACAGACCATTAGCAATACTATAAATAGCATGATCAAATCCCAAATTGCAGATTCAGTCATAAAAGTGACTACATTTCATGCTGATTCAGAGGGGCAGCAGCATTAACTGCAATCATCAAGGAATGTGACATCTCCATGGTATTTTCTACAGCTCACTGGACTGGTGACAGGACAATTGTTAAAAATTAATGGAGACCATCAGATGTGGATAAGTACAGCTTGGCAACTATGAAAGCTGTACTTCTCATTTATAAATGATAATGTAATATTATTCTATGATGATATATTTTAATATATTATGTTTCAATCTGGAAACACTCTTCTGAATCTTTGAAATTTTGACCACATTATTTTGTTAAATTGTTAAATTTATAAGGAATAGGAAAAGTTGTTTTATATTGCTTTCTTTCGTGAAAGTACTCTTCACCTTCTGTTTATTCATTATAGTCCTTTACTTCTCAATTAGTTAACATCATAAGAAAGTCAAGATCCTAAAACCAAAGTTTATTAAGAGATTGATTTTGGTAGTTAAGAAAAAATCAAAGCTGTATCCAGTAATTCCCAGCTACACATCTGGATTTAAAAGCTAGAAACAAGTTTGTTTGAAATCTTATTATTTTACATGCCTGTATTTTTAAACTACAACAAACTATTTCAACCAAAATCATGGGCCCAACAAAGGATTTATTAAATACAATGAGCTGGTTTTTTGCATCAGGGCAGAGTAAACTGTTACACTGTTTAGAAGATTCTTAAGAACCCCTGCTTAGAGGCTGAACCAAAAAGGATGGACTGACAACTGAAAGGATGAATGTGTGACCATTTGTTCTGGAATTATACATTCTAAACACCTGATGTTGTTGTTCAAGAATGAGACTAGAACAAGTGACATTTCTTTGACCACGCTCAATAGTCTGAATATCTGAGGAGTCCTAATGTTAGTGCAGGGAATTGAAGACTTTCAGCAGAAGAAACTTGTGTGCTATCTCTGTCTTTTAGGAAGGGGGAAAAAACCAACTTGTAATACTTAGAAAATGTGCAATGCATGTGAGAAATACCTAGAGTCTCCAATGGTTCTGACAGCAGGTCAACAAATGATCAGGGAGAGGAATTATAAGTTTTAATCATGGGAGACAATGCTTGAATGAATGTAAGAGATGGAGCATGCTTCCCACTATTGCTAATCATAGATCTGCATTTCCCAAACCTTTACATTCCTTGCAAATACCAGTGGCTAAGACTGCCAGCAAATACCTGTAGAACCTCAAAGTCTTGGACCAAGTGCTCTGGTCAACACCCCTGCCACTGCAGAGATGAAGTCCAGAGTTCATCTATTGCAGAAATCAGTAACTGTGACTCCTATGTGCCACAAATAATGAGTATAATTATTTGTTTATTCACTTATTATTTGTGTTACTTGTGGGATTGAATGCTACTCAAATCTAAGAGACCTTAATTAGACAATATTTAAAAGTCAGGAAGCCTGACATATGGTTGAAAGTATTTGAGCAGGTTGTCTATATGGAGTGAATTTTCCCCTCCAGAGAGTGATTCAGCACATCTCTCTGAAATAAATGTCTTAGTAATGAGATAAATTCTTTTTTGGAGATGCCTCTTTCTCTCCACAGATTAGAAGACAAAACCTCCTGGATAAAAATGGCCAAAACTGTTATCACTTAGGATTGACTCAATGCATTCACAATGTCACACTTGTGTGGAAATACACAAATTATGGAAAAAAAAAGCACCATGCTATATATAGGCAAAAGGTCTAGACTAAAGTTGCAAAATTGCTTTAAAATCTGAGTTGTAAGTCTTTGACCATAATCATCTTCTAGCACCATCTTTATTAGGTATCAAGGCATCCACTGGTCTTCATTTAAGATTCAAAACAAAAGAGAGAAGGAAAAAGTTGTGTCTGTACTGTGTGATCTACATTACTGTTCCTTTCATCATCCAGACAGGCATCTTATTGGAGGACATCCAAGGTGTGTTTTCCACGTCTGTACATCTGGATTTCTTTCCAAAGGAAAACAATGACTTGGAGGGACAGATGCAGATCTGCATCTCACTTATTCTTTAGAAATACTCTGTAATATCTGTTGCCTTTGAATTTAGTAAGAGAAAAATTTAAAAGAAAAAACATCTCCTCATCACTACAATAACTACATAGGAAAAAGGACTGAATTTTTTTTTTACCTTGGGTAGTGACATATAAGGATAAAAATCTAAGGGAACAAAATAGACTCTCAGGTCTCATCTGGCACACTTACACATAAAGGACCTCACTGATGAAAAAGGAGAATTCTTGCAGCACAAGATTTTAAGACTGTTTTTATAATTTGGAAGATCCTAGAGGACTGTCCTTGTAATCTGTCTTAGACCAAAAATCTAACCTACGGAACAAAGCTTGGAGTATGAAAAAACTCCTCTGTCTCCTGTACTTATTGAAAATGGATACAAAAATGATATGCTATTGCAATACTACTTTAATTTGTATTTTTCTAGGGCTGATTTCCTTTCCCAGGTATAGAGAAAGAAGGATTCCTTTCAATTTGCATTTTTACTACTAGAGGTATGGATACTTTTTGAGAAATTGATGTTAATACTGTATTTCTGCTCAGCTGGCACCTTTACTATCTCTAAGAAATACTAAATGCATTGAATTTTTGAATAAAAAACCAAAAATTCCTTTTGTCACTTCTCTCAAAATTACCTGACAAGAGAAGAGAGTGTCTTGTGTAGGAGGAATGACTCAAATCTTCATTGTAAGGGCTGTTACCTAATGTCATTGTCAAAATGTTCGAGTTGACTCATTCACAGAGAATCAGACAAACAAAAATGGCCTATGCATTCAATCTAGCAACCTCATGTTAATTCTTCCTTTAATAAAGCGGGCCATTGATGTAATATGGAATTTACGGAGTAAAACCAAGTAGACTAGAGGGATATTTTTCCAAAGCAGTGGTCAATGTGCTAGGCTTGGGCTAGCATTACCACAGTTACCTTTATTATTTTAAGGGGAAAAAAAAAGAGATCACAACAGTTTTTATAAAAAAAACGTATTTTTTCTGATAAATTTAGTTTCTGATTGAAAATTAAACAAAAATCCTCCGTATTTTCTTTCCATAAAATGGTGTAGCAGAAATTATTTCTCTTCCTTTTGAAAGTTTAAACTAAAGAAGAAAGTCTTATTTCCTATAAGAAGCTGATTGCTATCTGTTTGGATTATCATATCATTAAGTTTCCTTGGCTTACTTAGTTCCATGATTACTATCTAATAAAAAAACGTGCATTGGTACATAAAAGCACACACTTATTAAAAAGAGTCTTTGAATGCTTTGGATCAGAACATTATGAGCATGCAACAAATCAGCTCAAAATCTATGTTATATGCATCACACTTTATTTTAGCAAAAATAACAGATAATTTGTTTATATCTGAATTTTGCTAAACTGAGTAGGAACAGAAATATTGGGAGGTCTGACATGAAGCCTAGTAACGATGCATTGATAGATGACATGGACCTATGCAATGGGTAGGTATGTAATCGAGGGAGGGGTGAAAACACTTTTTCTTTAAATTAAAAAGTATTAAAAGCATAGCTGCAAGACTAGAATAAGATAAATTCAAGTTTAATAGTGATCTAAGCAAGAAGGGTAGAGTAGTAAAACGTTAAATACTTCTCTCCCTTATAGGCCATGGTCACCTCACCTAGCAAAATTCGCTAGTAAAAAGACAGGAAAGAATAATAATGGTTTCACCTTAACAAAAATATGTTCTTCTAGTGTCATCCATATTATAAATATGTCATTTAATAAAAGCCTGGGACTGTTTGTCACATTATTATCCAGAGCTGAATTAACAATGCTAAGTACCAGGAACAGCACAGACAAGACTGAACTAGTAAAGAGCACAAAACTGCAATACAGCTGAGAAGCCCTACTGTCTTAAGTGGTGTTTGAGATGAAAATAACTATTATTCTTCTAACAGTGACTAGAGCAGAGATAGTCATAGCTAGATTGAATGACAATATATCTCAATTTTGCAAGCACTTGTAATACTCACTACATATGTCATTATTTGAAACTTTGTATTGTAGAATCATGGATTGTATAATCATGGGTTACTGAAATAAAGATAGAGAGTTCTTAAGTGACCTAGTGAATTCTAATCACTATAAAGTAAATGTCATCAAGCTTTTAAATTAACTGGAACCTGCTATTTATTATTTCCTATTAGGTACACTACTTGACTAGTTAAACTGGTTATTGGATTCTTCATACATTAGCCCCTGAACTCCTTCAGTCAATTAAATTCTTTATTGAATCTGATTTGTCAATGTCAGTGTCGCTTCTAATCTCTTAAATCCACATTGGTTCAGAAGCTTTAAAATGTACTTATTCTGTTGCAAAATTAGGAAGTTACACAGACAGAATCTGTACCCTCTCCTTCCTCTCTCTGTGCAAGTCACAAACCTGCCAACAATGCAAAATATATAAATACTTGTATATATACACTTATGTCACTACAGAAGGAGATGTTTTTTAAGACGAGCTACAGAGCATAAAGAGGAAAAACATAAACAAAATACTCTATTGGGTGTTTTGTTACCAGCATGCTGTATATTGAACACTTTTGTCTTTGACTCAGTTTCTTAGCACTTTAGATTACAGAAATTAGCAGAATAAAGTAACTATAACTAATTCCAGAACTGGAAACTTTAAAATCTTGCTAATATTCTTCACAGCTTTTGATTGATATCTGCAAAAGTATTCCAGAACATTTTCAAACCTGTTACAACATTAAATTCCCTCTTCTAAAATCTCCCTATTTCTTTGTTCTTCAACAAAAGCTGGATTTCAAAGGAAAAACACAGGTGTTAAAGGAAAATAAATGAAAAATACAGTATTAAATGACTGGTCTGTGTGATGTTCTTGTCAGCCTAATAACTCTTTAGCTCACCTGAAGAACAACACAAACATGCAGGCTATTTATTTCCGTATTGCAAAGTAGAGTTTGCCAGATACAGACTTCTTCCTTTAAAACCATTCATTTTCTAAAGGATACCCTTTTTGCCAGTAAAAAAACCTGCTTTTTACATACTACAGGCACATAAGCCTCCGAGCTATGAAAGCAGTTCCCCTCCCAGGTTAGGCGCATCACCTTTATTCCGAAAGACAAGGCAAGGCGGAGCAGGCTCTTACCAGGCGCAGGGAGAGCGATCGCTTCGGCTGGAGGCAGCGGCGCCGTGTGCGAGCCGGCAGCCCGGGCGCTCACACGGAGGCGGGATAACGGGCTGTGGCGGCGGGGCTGCCAGCATCCATCACGGCTCCGGCGGCAGGATGCAGGATGGCAGGACGGCAGGGTGGCAGGACGGATGGCAGGGTGGCAGGATGGATGGCAGGATGGGTGGCAGGATGGGTGGCAGGATGGCAGGCGCGGCCCCGGGCGGGCNGAGCATCCATCACGGCTCCCGGCGGCAGGGTGGATGGCAGGACGGATGGCAGGGTGGATGGCAGGGTGGCAGGATGGCAGGGTGGCAGGCGCGGCCCCGGGCGGGCGCTCATTGGCTTCCTCACCTGCCCCGGCCCTTAACCCTAAACTGCCGGCCGGCACTGCGGGCACGCACACACCTGGGGGCTTCCTCATCCCACCTTTTTTTTTTTTTTTNCACTTGGGGGTTTCCCACTCCCCCTTTTTTTTTTTTTTTTTTTTTTTTTTCTTTCCAGGAAATGAGATTTTTACAAGAAGCTCCTGCTCTGGGGACCAGGCGCTCGTCGTTGCTGCTGAATGTAGCAATAAAATAAATTCCAAAAAAAACCTAATCTGCCTAAATTATTAAACAAGACCCTCAGGTAACTGCGTTTTCATCGTCTGTTTGGTAAATGGCAGTAATCATCAAAATATTGCACAGAAGAGGTTTGAAAGGAAAGGTTAATGCATGCAGCACCTGGAGAACACAGATTTTTAATGATATTGCATTGTGTCCTCTTAAGGCATGAGATTAATAAAGGCACATGCTGGAGAAAGGGTGTAAATTCAAGAATATTGCACTATTGCAATGTTAGGTTGATTCTTGTGTCTTTCTAAGTATTTAAGACTAACAGAAAAGTACAGAGATGCACAAATGTACATGCAGAGTTATTATTTGAATGCTAAGTAGCAGCCCAGATATTCTGTAGTAAATGAGGCATGAAACACATTGTATGATGTATGGACACACTTGATGTAGGACATCAAATGTATGATGTCCTAAATATAGTGGTACAAAGTATTTAGCTATGTTACAGGCAATATCATAAATCATGAGATCTTTAAAATGAGTCAAAATCAGTGCTTAAATAATTGCTTTTTCCATAAGTTTATATTTTGATCTCTCACCTTTAAGTGGCAAAAAAATCCTATTACTGTACAGAAAAATGCAAAAAACTTGTCTTATCCCATATTGTGTCTTTTGTTCTGTGTCAACTTTTTTTTTTAATCTTGGGAAACTCGTACTTTCTTTATATGGATAGGAACCTGATACCAAATGTATTTACAAAAAATAATATAAAACACCAGTTTATTTATGGTCTGCTACCCATCCNCCCACCCCCCCCCCCCCCCCCCCCCCAAAAAAAAAAAAAAAAAATTTTTCCTCACTTTGTTCTCTGACAGAAAAAAACAAGACCAAAGAACCAACTACACCAAGCCAAAAAAACACGACAGGAAAAATGAAATATAATTAAACACATTTTAACTTAATCTAAAAGATATGTAAGATAAAATATCTAGAATAAACTTTATAAAGAGCTCTGTTATTTTCTTGTGGTTCTTTCACAAAGTTTTAGAGACTCAGGTGATTAAGTTCTGGGAATTTAATAGACACTAGTTTTGTGTGGGGATCTGGAGGCTAGCCTATTAGTCAAAACATTCTTTAGTCCCAAATGAAAGCCTTTGTTCACTTATTTCTGCTCCAAAAACATGGTAGTTCAGATAGAAATAGCTATAAAAAGATTCATTGCTATGCAAAGTAACAAAACTGAATTTCAGGTCAGAAAAGACTAATTTGGGCAATGGGAATGTCAGCTTTGTTATTGTATGGTTAATGATAAAGGTAAGATGTAGTATCATGAGTTATAAAGAGAAGAACTATTGATGAGATAAATTATGCTTAGATGTATCATATGCAAAAATTATATTCTCCTAAATATTTAATGCTATATATAGTCTAGACCAAACTGACACATTGTTGCCAAAACTTTATTACACTGATTGATTCAGCATTAAAAATGCCTGGATTTCCCATATTTAACTAATCTTAAAATGATGAATTAAAGTTCTATGCAATTTTTTATTCATATGTAGAGTACACTTCATACCTTTAAAAAGTGTATCACTCACAGATTACCTGCTAGACTCTACCTTTAATGGTAGAGTGCCATACTTTTACAAAGCATTCATAAAGTTTGTTATTGTCCAGGGATAAAGAGAACCTATGCTTCATGAACTAAGCAGTAACTTAGAAAATTTAATTAGAAAGTGTAGTATCAATGCTAATTTGGAATATTAGTGCAGAATACTTTTTAGTAAATTACTTATAAAATTTGATCTTTTTATCTTTACAAAAAAAAGTCATTTTCTGCAGTAATATATGATTCATTAATTGAAACTTAACTATTTATTAATTTACTGATAAATTATTAATTTTTCCATGCTCTTTTTTTCAAAAATTATCTATCACCAGCATTTTTAAAACCATGGAAGAATTTGGAGATTCAGGCTAAACAGAGTAACAGTTGTAGATAACAGAGCAGTTCCATAATCCTAATCAAGTCACATAACATTTTTCACACTTTCACGTGCTGTCACACATGGGTTTAACCAGTTCAAAATACAAATAATTGAAATATATGATAGGATTTAAATTACACCCTTTAAATATGCAATAGTAGCAAGTCATTTCATAAAAAAAAAGAAGCTGTAAGGCCATTTCTTTAAAAGAAGATTCTCTTCAATGAAATAAACATAGGTTACAAGCACTCAAAGCATGACTGTGTGTGAAATCCAGGAACACAGAATTCATACACTCCTATAGTTGTGCCATGAGTTCCATATTTGAAAATATTGGCTTGTCAACTCTCCCACCTAGCACAGACAATAAAGGTGCTGTTGGCAGTGACATTTCTTGGCAGTTTTTAGTTTCGAGTTCAAATCACACAGAAAAAAAAAAAAGAATGAAAGAACAAGAAAATGAAAGAGAAGTGACTAATGATTTTCAATAACTACCTGTTTTTCTTTCTATAACCTAATATTAATCGATGTATGAATAATGCTGAAGAATCTAACTAGAGGTGGATATTTCAGTCCTTGAGCAAAGTGAAATTCAGGTTTATGAGTGTATATTTCCCGTGAGCTGAAATCATTATTGCACTTAATTGCTTGACAATTATTTCTGTCACATCAATTTAATGGTTAAACCAATTATTTATATTACAAAACATAGTTCTGCTCCAAACACTAATTGAAAAACACAAGTGGTTCTTCAGTGTTGCTTATCCTATACATTATTAATATTGGAAGGGCTAGGTTTAAAGATTTTTGGGGAAATTAGAGCTCAGTCAAGTGGTGAGTTTTTAGAGATTGATTGTGCAAGCTCAAAATTACAGCTCTCATAATACTGTCCATGAGATGAATGCCAAGTCAGGTAGACCTGATGACTATTATAAACATTTTTTTTCTTCCTTCATTCAGGAAACACAAACTACCAGCTCTTAGGATATTTTTATCCACAAGATGGCAGCTCTGTTTGCATGGTCACTCCTTTTAGCAATGTTAAACTTGAAAATCATAACATGGTAATTTTTTTTTTTTGTTATTGTTGTTCATTTTATAGCAGAGATGATTTTCTATCTCTGTAGGAATTAAAAAAAAAAAACCCAAACAAGCAAAATCGATAGGCATTAATTAACCCCAATATTGAGGTAAAATCACCCAAGTTAAGAAGGATAAGAAGAATATTTAACAGCGAAATCTTTAGTTTTAGAGTTTTGAAAGAATCTCCATCAAGATCCATATGTTTTTCATGCTTTAATTTCTAGGCCATCAAACCCAGCATATCTTTTAACAGATTCAATTTATAGAGTACAAAAAGTTTTACTGATAGAAAAGGAAATGCTTATTTGCCTAAAGGAAACAGGTTAATAGGTTTCATCTCTAGGTAATTATCTATTTTAATTTGCTTTATACCTAAACTCATCAAGAATGTTCATTTATGTTACTAAAATCGAATAGATATCTTTATTTCTAAGATAAAAAAATGCTGAGATACTTATATGTATGGATCAACCGCAGATATTTTATAACGATTTGTGCCTTTTGAAATGAATAAAATACAGAAAAATATAAATAACAGGGTCTAGCTCTTTTCAAGGGGCTCACTCACAGCTGAAATGGTTAGCAAGAATAGACGTGAAAGCATTTTCTTCATCAATGAAACCCAGTAAATTAAAATGAAGTTTTATTGAAACAATGCATAATTTAATGTGGAAACAGTTTGCTCATGGGATAGCCATTTCAAAAGAAATTATTTGGCCTAGGTACCTGTCTGCATGCAGTCTTTGATGGCACTTCTGGAGTGGAACCACTGATCCCTCGGAGAGGAGTAAGGAATTCTGAGTTTTCTAAAATTTATCATTGACCAAGACACTTTGCACACATCATTATAAATCAGTGCACAGGAGCTTACAGACTGTAGTAAATGCAGAATTGATTGATGTAACTTACATCTTAATGAAAAAGAGATGAACTCTTTTTAAGTAGTGTGGGGCAGCAGTACATGTATGAATGGTTGTCATGGATCAGCTGATGGGTAGTAACTTGTTAACAAGGCAGTAAGGCCAAGTTTCATGGCTTAGAGGCACATACCTGCTCTCTCAGCATTTTACACAACGGGAAAAAAGAACAACTCTGAGATGTGAAATTCCAGAGGACAAGATCATGTTAGGCAACCTAGGTCACATTAGCATTTGCTTAGGTTGAGGTGAGCAGCAGAAGAGAAGCAGATTAAAAGGATCTAAAGACAAAAGGTGATCTGATAGAAGGATAAAGGCAATTGGAGATAGTTTAGACTTCTGTGAAGGTAAGGCAAGCTGCCCAGTGTATGACATGAGCCTGAACTCAGCCATGTCAGAGCAGATGATTCAGAATAAATTACAGTCCCAGAGAGCGTGGTTCATATAGCCAACCGTAACAGCACACTACTCGTCAGAGGAGTGTCATAGCAGAAGGGCTGGGCTTTCGTCAGAGAATGTCAAAACACATTTATGTCACAAAGTTACATGTTCACTCCGTAAACTAAACTGTGAAAAGTGTCAGGAGAAGACTTTCAACTTTTCTGTGCGTGTGTATGTGGGGGTGATATTCTATGTCAGCATAAGTCGGCTGTTATTTTGGGTCTACTGTCTGAGGGTGTATTTTAACACACTTAAATAAAACCCAGAAAAAAACAAGCAATTTTATATGGATTAGAATGATGTAATAAAGCTACCTGGGCCAAGAATTTGCAGCATTCTCAATAACAAAATACAAATGTGAAGATTGAATTTTTACACTGAATAGAAAAATTTTCATTAAAAAAGCTACTGAAATGTGGAAATATTTTCTACTTCTCTGATGATCAGTCATTGTAATGCTTCAGCTGATCACAAAGTGGTCACAGGCATCTCCTTGCTAAATGGCTATAATTTTTCACTAACTGGAACTTTCAGAGAAACATTTTACAAATTTAATTTCAGAGCTGTATGGTATTCACACAAAAACCCTGTAGAATTTTTAGATCTAAGAATTATTGGATCTCAGGGAAAAAAAACTCTAAGACAAAACTGAAAAGAACATAGTCACACAAATTTTCTACATAAAACAGGATAATTTTGCAAACCACTCTTTTAGCACCTAGTTTCCCTAATTGCTTTGGAAATCTTGCGAATATTAGTCTATTATCTTTTGATAATTAATTACTTTGTTATTGATGCCTAAATAAGGCATTTAGTTTCAAAGTTGAAATACTATTTGGTGAGGACAAACTTTAGAGAAAAAACTCATTATGACTTCACACACAGAGGTCAGAATATAACCTGAATTATAAAATACAAACTTCAAAGATTTTTTTTTTCATCTAAATTTCAATTTTGATAACATTTTCTCTGAGTGAGAAAGATCAAAAGCACTGCTGGAAGCTGTGATTGCTGTGTAATATAGTTTACCCAAAGTAAGGGTCACAGGGGTAAAAGAATGAGTAGAACTTCCTAAAAATTGTGCTTTGGATACTAATGTTCATTTCAACATCTTGACCTGATAGATAGTTGACCACTTGGAGCAGAATTTTCAGACACTGTAGCGAGGGGATCTCTGTTAACATTTAAATCAGCAAAGGCAATTTTTGTAGATTGAAGTCTGAAATACTGGTCTTTGAGAACACCTCTCCTGATCACTACAAAATATGATACAGGCATCTGTCTCCTGAACTTTTCCAGTGTTGGGCATGCCAAATGCCAATTTGCAAAGGATACTAAAGGTACTGGATATTAATGACAGTCTGCAAAAGACATAAATTATGTCATAAATGCATCACGTGGCATAATAATGTACAAGCTGTACAATCCTTCCTCCTTCACACTGGGATTCAACTTGTTCCTGAGTTTCACCCTCACATGATGACTTTTTCAGCTGTTCAGTTGAAAGCTTATCAAAGATGAAATTATTCAGGATAAATATGTCAGTGTTTGGTGTTTTACCAGGAGATTTTTAGCCAGTATGAAATGAAGAGCTTGTTTCTGCAGCTAGCATGACAGTGTACAAAACCATGTCACACTAAAAAGGCAGAGGTGACTGATTGAGGTACAGTGCTGTGCTGACTGACCAAATAACCTTTCTGATGTGTTAATGTTAAGATAAATTTGAACTGACAAATAACTACATTTTTGTTATTTATACACAGAAAAAGTTACTTCAAAAACATGTATAGCAATATCTAATACAGTCATTACATTATTAAAATAAGCATACTGAAAATACAGATTTTTTTTTTTTAAGGAGGATACTAAGCAAGGTATTCATCTCCAGTGTCGATTGCTAAGGGAATACTAAATACAAGATGAAGACCTTGAGGATGAAGACATATGATTTAGTCTTGAAGACATTATCTTCATCCTGACATTGGTTTGAGAAACAGAATTGGAAAGACAGTTTGCTGTCAGAGGTCTCTGTTGGTGACTAGAGAGATAGATTTAAAAACAACAGTGAATTGTTGTTATATTCATATTAATATACAAAGTTATATATTGTGTATGAGGCATGTCATAAAATGCATTTAACCATATTTTAAAGTAGAGTTTCTGAAGGCAGTAAAAAAAAAGAGAAAAAATATTATTAATACAAGTATACAATACTGCTCAATAAAACTAATTCCAGGGTACAGTAGTAGTGAGAGGAGAGGAAAAATAATTTTAAACTAAAATATGGTAGACATAGATTGCATATAAGAAAGAAATTCTTTACTATGAGTATGGTGAGACACTGAAACACATTGCCCTGAGATGCTGTGGATGCCCAATTGCTGGAAGTAATCAAAGTCAGCTTGGATATTTTGATTAATATAATCTGTTGAAAGTTGTCCCTGCCCATGGCTAGGTGATCTTCTAAGTCCCTTCCAATCCCAAACATTCTGTGATTGTATGACTTTGTGACAAAATCATAATTGTCTGCCATAACAGATAATGTTTTGAATGTGACAACACTGAGATGCAATTTAAATTATTATTCAATAAAGCACACATAAATTTTCCTGTAGATTGAAAAGCATATATAAGACACAATACTAACCACTACTTTATTAAACACAGTCTATTAAAATGATAACATCTTAGGTTTTAGAAGAGTTTTAGTAATTAAAGCTGGTCAAACCATTCTGCACAAAATAGTTGAATTTGGGGGGGAATTTTCAATTAGCCTGCTAGACTAAATCTTTATTGGTTTAAATCTGTCTGCATTATTTAAAATGCTAAATCTCTGCTATATATGGGATTCAGTTTTAAATTAACACTCACAAGTTCAGGTATCTACATGTGGGTTAGGTATCTTTTCTCACTTTATAACCAAGGCAGAGCTAATCAATGCCAACATTGGAGCCTAGAAATAAGTTCAGTTTGCTTTAAACTAGGTATCTTTGGACAGATATAGTTGCCTAAATGCAAGAGTTGTTCTAAACAATGTTTAATATTTTTTGAGATGGCCAAGGGTATCTGCAGCATCAATACGTCAGTGCAGCTGAACTCTCCTTTCTGAGAAGTGACAGGTAAACATTGGAGTTACAGGAGACCTGCACCCTCCTCATCCAAGATCTTCAGACCAGGCAACTAAACAGCAATTTACAAAAACCCCAAAACCACCTTTGCAAAGAATGTATGTTTTATTTGTTTTCCCTTTTGATGTGTACTTAAAACACTAAATTGTGAGGTAAAATAATCCCAGTTATTGTAATTCTATGGAGTGTGAGCATAAATTGCATATAGATCTTGCACTTGTAGATGAAGCACAGGAAGAACGGTAATCAATATTTTTGTTTTATTGCCTCAATATTACCTAAAATACACCAAGGAAAGAAAACCAAAAGTATATGGCTATTTTCATCAGCAGGATTGTGAGAGTTCGTGTGCTCTCTGAGGTGGGACTTCTCCATAATATGTTTGTTTTTCAATTGTGAGAATGAGATTTTAATAAATTTAATTTTATAAAACAAATATATTTTTTTTCTGAAGTAGACATAGGATATTTAGAGCAGAGTGTTTGTTGATTCATTCTGCTTAAAACTGAAATTCAATGTTCCCAAAAGAAAATCTGAGAAATACCAACATGAAAATGTAGGAGTTGCATCCTATCCTAGACCTTTGTTGTAAGTTTTTCTCTCTTGTTCCTTGTTTCTGAAAGCCACGTCGAGAAATTATTTGTGTACGCTAGCACCTGTTAGCACAATATCTCACTGCATTTGCAAACTTGTAACACTTTCTTTGGTTATATGAAATTATATAATCCACTACTTCTATATTAATTCTATTGTGCTTCTCTTGCTTGTAATTAATTTCAGGAAGTAGATTTTTTGTTGGTTTGTGTCTAGTGAATTAACCCTGTCTGGATGCCAGGCACCCAACAAAGCCATTCTATCACTCCCCTCCACAAATGGACAGGGGAGAAAAAAATATAACAAATGTTCGTGGGTCAAGGTAAGGACAGTGAGACATCACTCATCAATTGCTGTCATGGGTGAAACAGACTGAACTTAGGGATATTAAATGAATTTATCACTAACAAAATCAGAGCAAGTTAATGAAAATCAATCTTAAAAACATCTTCCCCTGACCCATTCTTGGGTCTACCTCCTCCGCCAGTGGCACGGGGACACAGGGAAGGGGGGTTATGGTCAGTTCATTGCAGATGGTTTCTGACCCTGCTCCAGCAGAGGAGACCTTCCTCTGCTCCAGTGTGGGATCCCTCCCATGGGAGACAGTTCTCCATGAACTTCCCCAGTGCAAGTCCATCCCAAGGGAAACAGTTCTTCACAAANCATTGCAGATGGTTTCTGACCCTGCTCCAGCAGAGGAGACCTTCCTCTGCTCCAGTGTGGGATCCCTCCCATGGGAGACAGTTCTCCATGAACTTCCCCAGTGCAAGTCCATCCCAAGGGAAACAGTTCTTCACAAACTGCTGCAATATGTTCATTACTCATGGGGTCACAAGTCCTACCAGGAAACCTGCTCCAGCATGGGCTCCTCTCTCCACAGGTCTGCTTGTTCCAGCCTGTTCATGCACACATCTGCTCTGGCATGGGTCTCCTCCATGGGCTGCAGGTGGATCTCTGCTTCCCCACATCCCTCCATGGGCTGCAGGTGGATCTCTGCTTCCCCACATCCCTCCATGGGCTGCAGGTGGATCTCTGCTTCCCCACATCCCTCCATGGGCTGCAGGGGCACAGCTGCTTCACCATGGTCTGCACCATGGGCTGCAGGGGAACCTCAGCTCTGGCACCTGGAGCACCTCCTGCCCCTCCTTCTGCACTCACCTTGGTGTCTGCAGAGCTGCTCCTCTCACGTGCTCTTACACTGCTTTTCTCTGGCCACAATTATATCTCAGCAATAACATTTTTTTCTCCTTCCTAAATATATAATCCCAGAGGCATTCCCATCGTTGCTGATTGTCCCAGCCTTGGCCAGCAGCAGGTTCATCTTGGAGCCACTGAGGATTGGCTCTGTACCACATGGAGGAAGCTTCTGGCAGCTTCTTACAGAAGCCACCCCTGCAGCTCCCCTCCACTGCTACCCAGACCTGGCCATGCAAACCCAGTAGGCTCTGTAAAGCATATATGTCTTAGACATAAATTTTTTTTACAGTCCTCTATATATATTGCTGGGTCAGTGAATCTTCTGCTTTCTGAGGGCATAATAACTATGTCACAGTGACATGCTTTCTTCCTATTTAAACTAAATGACCAAGGAGTTGCTTGAAATTATGTCAAAACAGACCATTCTTTGACTGTGCTGACTTCATGGATAGAGGATTTTCCCCACCACCACTGTTAAACCAAAACACAGATTCATGTTTTCCACACTAACCTTGTTTCAATCTAAAAAATTCGCAAAATGAATTCTAAAATAAACCTTAAGATATAACCTTGCTTTGGATTCAGTTAATAGTTATTCCCTTTTTTATTTTCTGCCTTACTTTAAGTTACAAAATTATATAAATATTATCTATTCTGAGTTTTCTTGTTGAAGTTAATGACTCATATATTCCACTTCATCTGTTTTGGATATGCTTTGAGTCCTATTTTATCTTTTCTTTTCTGAAATTAATAATCTGTATGACCTTTGCTACCTTCCTTTGACTTAAAATTAATCTTCATACCTATTTTTGCTTTCTGCATCTTGAATTGGTGAACCAAGTTTTGTTTCCTTCAATAAAATTAACTTTCCTTTGATCAGTTTATCTTAATTTTTATTTAGATGAGAGAATCCTTTATTACAATTTCCTTGCCATCATCTCTTCGTTTCCATAAAAGGTCTCAAACAGTAACACATCAAGAAATAGAATTTTAAACAATTAATCTATTGCTTTAGTAAAGAGTTTCTTTCACCTCTGTGTCCCCTTCCCATCCCATATGTGTTTTTTCAGTTTTTACCAATTTTATGTTTTATTTTGTATTTTTTTTTCATTTTGTTTCTGTTTTGTCTCAGTAAGGTGCACTCTGAGCCTCTAGCTACACAGCTTTCCTCCCACATGCTCTCTGTGCACAATCAAATTTGCAGTGTGGCTGTAATTCATCCCTGTGGCAAAAGGTAGGAACAAAGTCTGTGAATTGTCTACGTCCAACAGCAGCCTTTAAACAGACTGAATATTATCACTGTGCATACAAATGAGACTTGTCATTAGAGTTTCCCCTGTCAATTTGTTTGCTGCTGTTAGATATGTACAGCCCAACAGAAGCCCCGTGGGGAAAAAAGGAAACAACAAAAAAAGGCAAACCTAACATAAACCAGTCAAAACCATCTGACTTTTATGAACTTTCAAAGTTGATATAAATGATATCTCTTATAATAAAAATTGAAAATTAATCTTCATATTGCTTATCAGTATTCTTATTGACAAGATAGATGTTTGAGTGTTTTTTTCCCTTTATGTATTCAATTGGTTTGAAATTATTAACGTGAACTGAACTCGACAGCTGAAATAAAATGCCCTTTGTGGATTCACCAAAAAACTGAAGGTAAGTTTTGTTTTGTGAGCTGGTTGAAATGTTTACTTACTTCATATATTCAGAACTCCAAGTTGTCATTTTAGACTTTTGGTCAACCTCCATGCTTAAGATCTTTTTTAACAGTCATTATTTCTGTTGCCGTGTGATCCCTAAGCTGGATTGAAGTTTGCATTTTTAAAATCAGATTTTACATAAAAATCATTTTAAGAGACTACATTACCTAGATAGTTCCTGAATAGATAAGAATCACAGACTAACAGGGTCGCAAATGAGTAAGGTTGGAAAGGACCACAGTGTGTCATCTAGTCCAACCTCAAAAATAGAAAGTACTACATGAGAATCATAAAATCATATAATATCCTGATCATCGAATTCCAGCTCCTGACTCTGTACAGAATAGCCACAAGGATCACACCATGTGCCTGCGAGGATTCTCCAGATACTTGAACTCTGTCAGGCTGATGCTGTGACCACTTTCCTGAGAGTCTGTTCCCATGCCCAGCCACCCTCTGTGTGAAGAACCTTTCTCTAATATCCACCCTCAACCTCCCCTGACACAACCTCAGGCCATTCCCTCAGGTCCTGTCACTGTCACCACAGAGAAGAGATCAGTGTCTGCCTCTCCTCTTCCCCTCATGGGGAAGTTTAGACTGTGATGAAGTCTCAACTCAGTCTCCTCCAGTCTGAACAGACCAAGTGACCTCAGACACTCCTCATGTGGCTTTTCTTCTAAGACCCTTCATCATCTTCATAAGTCTTCTTCAGAAGTTCTCTAATGCCTTAACATCTTTCTTGCACCATGGTACCCAAAACTGCACACAGGACTCGAGGTGAAGCTGCACCAGTGCAGAGCAGACTGGGATACTGGTGAAAAAAAAGAAAGAATGTCCACCAAATGAAGGCCTGCTCCTCAATCTATAGAGCTAATATAAAATATACTAGTATACTAGTATAAAAATTCTCAACCTTTTTATTTAGCTTTGTCTCAAGGTGATAGAGAACACATAATAACAAAATGTTAGCTATTGCCTTCAAGTTAGGTGAGGCTGAATCCCTAGCAGATTTAAACTAGTGCAGCTTTTATTTGTTTAAATTCAGTTGTGTCTTTGTAGACTAAATGAGACTGTGTCAAAATTTCATTTGAAACTTTCACTGTGTACCAAAACATCTCTTATGAGTGAAATGTCTCTGTAGGTTAATTTGGGGTCATTTAGAAGAAGTTAAAGGAAGACCATTCTAAATTTTTGATCACTAAAAATACATTTATGAAATGATCCTACTTATTAAGTAAAGTTCTTTGCGATGTTATGAGGGAGGAATGGTAACTACTTTTAATTACACCACCCATCTAGTCTGAATAATTTAACCACAGAGCATTTTGTGTTACAATGAGTCATTGCTGGTAACTATGACCCTTTATTCTCTCAAGCAGCTCTTTTAAACACCTCACCCTTATTCTCTGTTTGCATTATTCAACCTCTTGAAGCACTAGTTAGAAACACTCATAAAGAGGCAATGATTGTGCTTCAAAAACTTAAAAAGAAGGGATTCCTACTTGGTATTTCTTATTTTCCATCGTGAAACACTGTTTTGTACTTGGAACTAGCCATGGTTTGTATTTAAAGAACTGTTCATCAAGATTATTGTGTTCAAGGATGATATTTTTTGTGAACAGTTACTTTCCATGATGAATAATTTCTTTCAGCTGCCTACAAGAACCCTTGTCACAAACATGCAGGAAAACAGCAATTCACTGTGATGGTCAGGACTGAACACTGCTGATACCAAGAGAGGAAACATGTCCCAGTTCTGAATATCCTTTAAAATGAAAAATATGTTTCTTGCAGCCCCCTACTGGTTAAGCAGAATGAAAATGACTGCATGCAGACAAGGAGAGATATTACGGCTTAGATAGGATATCTCCGTAAAGAGATGAAAATGCCATCATTTTTTAATAAATAAATTGAAATATTTAAAGTCAGATTGTTTGATGATTTGTTTTATTTTTCAATTATTTTAGCCAAATTTCAGCTTCTTTCTTGTTCAGAATGAAAATAATTTGCATGATAGAAAACAGAAATCAGAACATTTCTTTCCTTCAAAAAGTCTCTTAGATTATATATATCTAATTTTCCACTACGTGTAATTTCCCACAGTGTGTCTTTCAGATAGACAGCACTGAGGGACAGCTACTGAGAGGAAACATTCATTTTCCACTGTAAAACTAGATTTTAGACCTAGTTAGAACATATTTCTTACAGGTATGTCAAGTCCTCTTGACTTGTTATCTTCCTTGTAGCTGCAGGGATGGCAAATGTTAAAAATTCATAGTGAGCTTTCTTTACACAAACAAAACCCAAGAAAATAATTTTTCTAATAAAAAGTGGCCATTTCTACTTACACAGTTAAAAATAAAATGTCTCCATCTGGGAGTTCTGTTCTCAGATGGAAAAGAGCAAAACACATCCTAGAGAAGTCATTATAAGAGACTACCTAAAAATAATTAATAATAAGATGTGTAGAAACTGTCATATGTACATATGATGTCCTTAAATTAATAGTGGTTTACATTGCTTTCATTGTTTTCCACAAAGAGTGCTGTTCAATTCTATTTGACCTTAATTAGTGTAATTGATAGTAGTTTTAGAGCTGCATGCCATTTTAATCATGTAGTTACAGCTTTCATGACAGAAGAAAAATGAAATAGCAGCTGGGAGTTATCTATTAATAGTGAGAGAGCAGAAAAGTAAAAGGAAAGACTCTGCTCTTCTAGGACTCCAGGGCTTTTATGGCGTTAGTAATGAAGGACTAATCTATTCTGAGAGGAGCACACTGATCTCCAAGGATGTAATGAAGGGCAGTAGGAGGTAGGATCAATATGAGTTAGAAATTTTATATCATTAGAAAATCACATGGCTACAAGAGTATACAGATAGACCAGTAAAAATGTCAAAGCTTAAGAATAAAAACCATGTACATACATGCATGTATGAATAGGATTACCTGGGCCTGTGTATTGGGGCTCAGACCGTGTCAGAGTGCTTCCAAGTTTCTTAGGAAAGCATGCACTACTACATCTGGTCACGAGGTCAGAGAGAGAGCAACAGGACTTTGGGAGGTGATTATTTGGAATGGATTTGAAATAAGACCAGGCTATAATGAAAAAAAAAGACAATAAATGAGAGCTTCCAAGTTGTGAGCAAAACATCCTAAAGGAGTAGGTGCATTCATTAGCTTCAAGTGGCTAATTTTTCTCTTGGTTTCTATCACTGTCAATGACTCTGAAACTGGGAGGCCTTGCAAGGAAAGCAAATTTATTTTACTCTCTCACAGATGTGGTTAAAAAAAGCAGCATAAAACAAAGTAACCCCCTACCAGTGATACTTAGTGCATATTATACTGGAAGAACCAAGCATGTCAATCTAACTGCCAATTATATCTAAATCTGTATTCCACTAAATTCCTCTCTGGCACTATAGTTTGGCACAGTACTTTTGTAAAAGTCACGATGTATGATGAATTAATTCACGGCTGCTTACGATATTTTATATCTAATTTTTTTTTTCTTTTAAATAAAAAGAAAAATGTGAACACAGAGTTTAATAAAAAAACATAGCAAAGGATGGCTGAATGGAAAATGAAAGAATCTGGGGACATATATTAATTTTTAACTATACATGTAACCAGAAAAGAACTCGGGCAGCTTAAGGAAGACCAGCTTGCTCATGAAAATAAAGAGCATAAAAAAAGCATAAAGTTATAAGAGCATAGCTTTTATAACTTCAGCAGAATCATACCTATTTCAAAGATCAAAAACCTCTGANTCTCTTACAGAAGTGAATATCACATGATAAGAAAGAAAAATATTTCTAAAGATTTGTTAAACAAATTCTTATCCAGCTTTTTTTCTAGTCTTGCAGAATGATTGTCTTATTTTCTTTTTTTCCTTGTGTTTTTGCTGTCCTGTATTCTTGCACAACAAAATGAACTTTGGTAATAGGGATTTTAAAGCTTTCATTACCTAGAAAAAGTGAAAAACATTCACCCTGTTGTTAAATCTGTTGCTGTTCCAGCTAAGAGTATATTGTGACTACATGGTGGACAAAGTTCTATTTTTAGATCAATCAGTGCCAAAAGGACACACTTCCTTTTTCTGTGTAATTTATTATGACATATTTTAATATTTGAGTTAATACTTAAGGGTCAATAAAATCCAGGAAAACAATGAAGTCAAGGTTAGACACAGGATTCTACCTTTGCTATGAAAAAATATGCACAACAATTGCTTTTGTTATATAGCTATATAAAATTAGTCCAATATTAGATGACTTTTCCAAAAATTTTAACTACTCATATTTAGTCTTGCCCTACTTAATTACTAAACATACGAACATTATTTGCTTTCTCTATCTTCTTCTCCTCTGGCTTAACTCAAGAGTCCTTTAGATATAGCCACACACTTCAGAAAGTTGTATCTTTCAATAAAAGGGCAATTGTACAACAGAACTCAGAGGAGATATTTGGAATCAGTTCACAACTCTGATGAGGCATAGCACCCTGATTTCATTATGGTTTTCCCTTCACAGTTATATAAATCATGAAAAACAATTAGCATTTTTGATTCCTCTTGGTCTTATACACTGCTCACTCAGTCCAAGTACAAAGTAAAACTTCAGAGATTTACCTAAAATTTATTTTCTGAGTTTCTCATAAATATTCAACTCAACTTATTAATCAGTGAAAAGCACAGCATTCACTCTGTGAAAAAATGGAAAACTCTTCTTTTGGTTCAAAACCTCCTTTTGGTCTAGATGATTTAATTTAATGGGGGAATTGTGGAAACATCAGTATCCTCCTCCAATCAATAAAACCAAAAACACCCCAAATCCCCAAGCATTTTTATCTATATAATACCCAACCATCATCTGTAAATGTTTCTCTGAATGAGACATAGTGTGAGTTTCCTTGTGGATAGTTATGCTGTGGTGTACTTGACTACTTTGTGTACTGAATCATGAATTGAACCGTGCAACAAGATCTGCTCAGCATGATCAGGTTTGTAAACTCAGCCACAAACTCCCTCAATGACTCTACTTGCTCCTTCTGCTGAAGGGTTGAATTACCTTATAGGGACTTGCAAAAATTATTGTGGCAGAGCACTTATTATTTTATCCTGGAATATTTGTGAACCACTTTGGTCATGTGGACTTAAGCTGGATTTAAGCTCCTTTGGGTTTCAGAACATCTTGATGACTGAATTAACTAAAGCTTAGAAACATAAGATTTTTAGCTGGTGAGTATAAAATAGGTTGATTCGTATTCCATGTTTCATATATGAGGTCTTTTATTACAATAGTGGTATTGTATTTACAGCACCTCATACTCCATTCAGTTGGAAGCTGGAGGTGTCTGAGACTGACTTTTCATCTTACAGGGCAACATGAACAGGATTTTAGCTTGTCATTGAGAAAAGTTGTGACAGGTATGTAAAGAATCTGATTTTGTTTTGTTTTGTTTTGATTTGGTTTTGCTTTTTTTTATTTTTTTTTTTTTTTTAGTTGGGAAACTATAGCAATCACAGAATATATTTTCTCTAAAAGGTCACATGAAGTAGCTGTTTGCACAGTACATATAATGGCTGTTTCTGAAAACATATTTCAACTTTTCCTGAATGTAATATATGAGGATAAAGGCTCTCAAATGTATAATACTGCATTTTTAACCCAGTCTTCTTAAGCAGTAATTACATCAGAAGATTGGGGTGAACAAGAAGAAGAGTATGCAAATAATCAATTTCTAAGATAAATATTTCATAAAACTTCCCTTTGAAATGAATTTTTAAAAGGCTAAAAGGTACCCTTTGACATAGATTAAAATCAAAGTTTTCCATTTTCAATCTTCAATTTCAATTTACTGAACAAACTTTCAATGTTTAGACATTTTTCTTTTTTTCTTTCTCTCTGGCCTGACTCCATTTCTAGCAAATGTTAAATGATCTGTAAAAACTTCTCATTTTTACATGGCATTCAATAAAGAAATGACATTTTTTCCATCTTACA
>VZTT01061888.1:6333-18030 GCA_013400855.1 Buphagus erythrorhynchus
ACACACAGAGCAATTGTGTCACATTGGCCAAAGCCCAAAAATCAGTGACCATTTCCAGTAGTAAAGCAACTCAAGGAAGCAGCTTCATTCCTCACCACAGTACTCTGACACCAGCAATACCCAGATATCTTAGCCAGAGAGAGCATTTTTTGTTCACACTTTCTCTGAGAAGAAATGAAGTGTTTTTCATCCTCACCTGTAACAAAGAGGGCTCAATTATTTCCTTCTTCAAGTTACTTTCTGCCAGAGCTTCAGTTCTCAAGTGCTCATCCATACAAACATGCATCCTAATCTGCATTTGTCACTGTTATTTTTAATATGTGAGCCAATTATAGTTAGCTTTAAATAGAGAAGCCTAATGAGAAAATGTATCCCATAATTAAAAGGAAAAAGAATCAAGAACTTCCTGCCAACATTAACTGCTGATTTTACAGCAAGGTTGCCTACTCTTTTCTTCCATCTCTATATTTGAATTTTTGTGGGGTTTTTTTTACTCCTAATTAAAAAAAAATAAAGGTTAAGATATTTACCAAGGATTTCTTGAGATAAAGTTTTCCATGTAGAAACTCTTGCAACTATTTTTTATTGCTAATTTAGGTCTTTACATATTCTTTTCAAAAACCTCAGCCTTGTAAAAAGGGAAAATACGTTTCTATACTGGCAAGAGCTCAATTACACATTCTAAAAACTGTACAGAATTAAAATATAGCAGACCATCTAAAATTGGCTGGCTGTCCATTTATTAAGATTAAACATACATTTAAAGGAGAAAATTATTTCTTCTTTGGCTATCTAAGAAGATCTATTTCACACCCTTCTCTGTTCCAGACAAAAAACTGTAATTAACTCGAGACTTCTATTTTGTATTAATACAGCCCTGTCAGCAAGCTAGAATGTTTAGTATGCACTGCTCCTCTGTAGGCATATTAATGAAGAATTGCCTGTCACTGCAAGACATGTTAAATTCCAGCATTTCCATATGGTCAGAGACCATGTTAAAGAAGTTTCAGTGCAGTGATTTTTAAGTTCAGTGTCACCCCATGCCAAGCTCTCTCCACTTAGAAATTGAGGCAAAAAATGTCATTCACAATATTTTGTGTAGGTACTCAAAATTTCTCACCACGTTTTCAGCTGAACTCCTTCTTGACTACTTTAAGGGAAAAAAAGCAACCAAACAAAAAAAAAAGAACCGGAGATTAGAGTTGGCACAAACCCAAATTGCAAGTCTCCACCTTAAAGTAGATGTTTAAAACAGCATTTACAGTTAAACATATATATATATATATAATTCCATATAAATAATGAATGGCTAAGGCATGAAATGGACCTGTAAGTGAAATTTTATTATGTTCTATTTCAGAAGTACTGAAATGCACCCAGTCAATTCTTCAGCAAAAAGCAGCCACTGGGTTTCCCAGAGGATTGTAGGGTAGCTCTGACACACACAAGATTTATTCTACACTCTACATGAGGAGGCTGATTTTCAAGTCCCTGGCTTTACTGAGGCACAATGAGAAATTCAGCCCAAATC
The DNA here is from genome assembly GCA_013400855.1 of Buphagus erythrorhynchus. Lineage (NCBI taxonomy): Eukaryota > Metazoa > Chordata > Aves > Passeriformes > Sturnidae > Buphagus > Buphagus erythrorhynchus. The sequence continues at coordinate 7,865 of VZTT01061888.1, forward strand.
TCAGCTGGCATTTGAGAACTCATGTTCACAGTTCACAAGTATCAAAACTAATGTCATTATTATTTACTTAATAGCGAACAAACCTGTTCTTTCTTGGACTGGTTGCCACAAGTCAAAAGTTGCCATACAGATTTCAATTATTGACAAATAAATATTGACAAATAGATGGCTTTTGCACACCGAATGCCTTTAATGCAAAGCTGAGGCATTTAACTGACCCTATAGTTACCAGCTTTACAGTTATGAACTCTTAAGAGTTAAGACCATTCTAAAGAATGGTGATACAAGTTGCTTCCACAGATTTAATGGCTCAAATTATTTTTATTTTTAAAAAATTGGCTCAGATAGAGGACAAAAAACGGGGAGAGTAAAAGGCAAATATTGACTTCATAGAAAAGCAGTCTGATCTGGATTTTTAATGGAAGAATTCTACCATGATTTCTAGAAAACACCTCATGATTTCTCAGAAAACACCTTTTAACACCTTTAAAAAACTTTTAGTGCGTGTTACATGACTACAAATTTCCCCGTAGTCATAAAAGTCACTGAAACTCATGTCAAAGACCATTATTTCAAACTAATATTTTCCACTCAAGATAAATCCTCTTTAAAAAAAAAAGGAGAAAAAACCTGAAACAACAACAAAAACAACAAAAAATTATAAGCACAGTTTTAGATTCATTTTGCTTTGACACTCATTAAAAATAGATTATTTTGACCGATATGACAACATTGCAAAAAAGAATTGCTTAATTATATTGAATATGAACTAAAGTTAATAAGATTCAATTACAGAAAGCATGTTTACAGCACTTACTTGAGCTTGCTACCACACAAGCTGTTCTACTTAACTATTATGAAAAACATCAAGACAGCCACATTAGCAGAAGCCATCCTGTTATGGTCTCAACTTTGTGTCTTCCTCTCAACTGAATGAACTGGAGTCACAGTTTTGAGTAAAGATAGACAAGAAAAGTCTGTCATTTTAATGAGACAAAATATTGTATGCCTAATGCCTCTGGCCAGCCCTAAAAAGATCTTTATTCTTCTGAACTTTAGACATCTACATCAACTCCTCTTATTTTTTCAACACTAGTCTGTTTTTCTGGTCATTCTTTCCCTTAGTTGGAGACACAATCTCTGAAAAACATTTTTAGGAAAAACGTTCAGATCTTTCAGGCAATATGCAGATTTTGATCTAAATATCACAAAAAAGTTGCTCCCAGGTCTGAAAAAAATCACACCTATTTTGAGGACAGCTTGCATGTACACATGAATCTTGAACATCATCCTCTGATTTTTACCTATTACAATAATTGACTATAAATCCACTATGCTAACATAGTTATCTGTGGCCCAAAGTATGAATGAGTACTCAGGGGTTGCATCTTAATTTTAGCTTTAAAACCACATTGGTTGCATTTTCTTCAAAAAACTTCTGGAAATGCACGTTCCTGACAAAATAGTTGTCATTACTATAAGTTAAACTGCAGTCTACAACTTCTCAGAACAACACATATTGGGCAAAGGCTGAACCAGAGAATTAAGAACAGATTTTCAGCAGAGTTATGCTGTGCCATCTGTCCTTTAAGTTCTTGTTCTAGCTGGTTTTCAGCCTCCCAGGAGGAGCCCAGTAAGATGGATATCAAGATATTGAGAAATAAGCTTTCCTTCTCTCTGTCCTTACATACATCTCTCCCTTACCTTCTCTCCTTCACTGTCTTTTTCCCCTCCTCTTTTTCTCCACTATTTTCTTTTTCCACAGCTGTAAAACCATCACAGCAGCAACTGGAGACAATATAAATATGCCTGAGGTGGCTTTAAGTAAGAGACACCCAGCCTCGGGTGCATCAATGCATCACAGAAGCCAGTGCAGATGCCCGACTCTGTAAAGCTGAGATGCAACACCTGCATTTTCACTGGGAATGATGCTAGGACACTTGTCATGCCCAGCTGTCCCCTCACCTGATGCTCAGACACCTGTCTGCTGCTATGGCTCCTTGCAGGCACCTGCTCCATGCCTTGTACTAGATGTGTTTTCCCCTGAGAACAGAGGCAGGAGGGGCTTGTCAAGGTCTCTGTTGTTCTGACCCAGCCTCTGATTTCTAACCACTTCAGAACTGAGCTTTTTCAGCAAAAACTGTGGTTAATCAGGGTGCAGATTTTCCCAACAGTCTACAGCTATTTAAACATTTCACCTGTTTGCAAATTTTTGTAAAATAGCTTATTTGTTTGTAATCTGAGGAGCCTGCTTGCACTCACTAATGGTAATTACACAATGTGAAAAAAGCATGCACCAAATATATGCATGGAGAGGACATTTTTAAATTTTTTAAACATTCTGATCAATTATAGTAATTAACATTAGCTGGTCAACATCACCTAAATGATAGAGCTTTATTCAGAGGAATAAATGGAACCAACAATTATATGAAGGTTATATTTGCTTCCAGATGATGCACTGTTACCACATGAAAAATCTGCCTATTTTCTGTGATTCCTTAAATGCCTTTCTCCATAGTATGCAATCTGTGAACTGTCTTTTAAAAATGCAAAACAAACTGAAGAACTCACTGCTTTGTTCAGCAACGGTGTGTATTGAATGCTTGAGAGGAATTAAAGCCACTTAAAGCAAAAAGCTGCAAACACAGAGCAATGTGGACTTCCTCAAAGACATTGAAAACAAGGGGAAAAAACAGATTTCTGAAAAACCCTGAGCACCGCATTACAGCACAGAAGGAGTAAAAGACAGAAAAAAAAGGCTAAGGAGTTGAGGTAGTGCTATCATAGAAATATAAAATTGTTTAGGTTGGAAAAATCTAATCACATAGACTGTTTCCTTTCTGCTGTATTGTATTTCCTGCTAAGCTGAAGTAAGTCCCCCGGGAGAATGTGGGCTAGGAATTGTGACACTCCTCCCAGCTACTAAGAGTATTTCATCTGTCTCTTGGGCCTTGTTGGGTGTTCTGTAACAGACCAGGATTCTCTGACTTGTTGGCCTTCCACTGGATTCTTACCCATAAACACTCTACCTTATTTATCATCGCTGTCATTAAACTTCTTGAAACAATGGAGACGCCCCAACATTCAGCACCACCCCACTGCCTCCCCTTCCCTCCCTGCTGATTCCTTCTGAAGAGTTTATAAGCATCCATTGAGCACTCCAGTGGTGTGACTCATCCCACTGTGTTTCCACCGTGCCCACCCGTGTCACAGTGTGCCGGCGGCGCAGTGGCTCCAGCTCCTCCTGTTTTCTGCCCACGTTGTGAGCATTGGTGGAGACCCACCTCACTGGGGCTATTGATTCCACCACCTTTTAGGAGGGAGAAGCCTTAATCCCTCTGACTCCTCTCAGGCGTTTCCATGGTTTCTAGCACGTCAATAACCCCTGTGTCTTTGCTGCCACATGAATCTCCATCCCCTCACTTTACTAAGACAGCAGACTGAGGGACCTCCATAGCACACCAGCACTCAAAGCATGCTGTTCCTATGCTTACCTCTATTGATCCTGGCTTTAACCTTTTCCCCCTTCTAATTTTTAGTTCACAATTCTTTCAATGAACCCTGCTAATTCCTTTGCAAAGATCCTTTTCTCCATTTGGGACAGGTGGGCCAGTCCGTCATGGGCAGACTTGCTCTTGTATAGAGACACCAATCCATGATCAAAACATCCAAAATTCTGCTGGTGACACCAGGCTCAGAGCCACATCTTGATCTGCTGGTTCTTGCTGGTCTTTCCTTCATCATTCCTTCTAAAAGGAAGAATAGAGTGGAATGCTTCTTGCACTCCTGTTTTTTTAACTAGTTCCACAAGGCCCTAAAATCTCTATTGATTACTCTTGGGGTTCTTGTTGGAACCTCGTCACAACCTACCTCAAAAAGCAGTAATGGATGATAGTCTAAGGGCTGTACCAGGATAGAAACTATTCCAGGTATGTAGGTAGATATTATTTTAGCATTAGACTTAGAAGTTTGTGGCTATGTCAGCATTAGTTTTAAAAGTGCCATGGTACCTGCGAAATATTTACTTTGTTTCGACCTGTCTGAATGAGCTGCTCACTCTTTCTTCCACTAAGCTTCTGTCTGACTGGGTTATTCGGTATGACATCTAGAATAGGAGAGTTGACTGACTGCAAAGCATCTAAAATTTTGTCTCCAGGTAAAGATACAGGGTATCAGATTATGGTTTGAAACAGGGTTGAAGAAGGCAGTATGGATAATTCTATATTTGCTATGCTGTTTGTCAACATTGTTGTGCTCTTTTTTTCAATACAGATATAATTTACTCACTGTATTATGCTGAAGATGTACATTCTGGTGAAATAAAATCAACTACACAGGACAGCAACTATCTGTAATGTTTTATCCTGTTTTATCAACAGCTGTTTCCTTATAGTCACAGAAATATTGAAGAAAATTAGTAGTACAACCACAGGATAATCAGAAAATCAATAATGACCTTTTTTCTTAATAGCTTCAGGAGTTTTTGTATGTGGTCTTTATAATCTCACTTCCATAAAGTGATGAAATCTGATGCAAACATCACAGGATTTAATTTTCCAGCAGAGGAGATGCAAACTGACTGTTGATGATATATATGTAACTCATGTTCATGTTTCCCCAATTAGGGAAAGCTAATGCACTACTTGCCTTGTACTCAGAACTCACCTTAATCCTACACAAAACACTTTTTCAATCAAGAAAATAATTTACCTGATTACAGATGCTAAAACATCTCATAACATGTTGTTACCTCAACATGTAAATGTTGATTTGCATTTCTGTACAATGACAGAGCAATGAAAGTTCAAATGCTTCTTAAGCACTGACAGGCTTGGAGCATTGAGCACCTCTCTAGAAAGCCTGTTCCAGTGTTTGACCACCCTCTTCATAAAGAAATGTCCACTCTAAACCTACCCTGACACAGCTTTGAACCATTCCCACACATCCTCTCACTGGATTGCTGGGGAGAACAGCTCAGCTCCTCCCTCCCCACTTCCCCACCCCAGGAAGATGCAGAAAGCAATGAGGTTGTCCCTCAGGCTCCTTTTTCCAAACTGGGCAAGTCCAAGGTCCCGACCTACTGCTCACAGGACATTCCTTGGAGCCCATTAACCTACATGGGCTTTATTGCCCTCCTCTGGATGCATTCAAGGACCTCCAGGTCCTTCTTAAATTGGGGGGCCCAGAACTGCCCACAGTGCTGGGAATGAGGCTGCAGCCACACTGAACACAGTGGAAGAATCATTTCTTCAGACTCAGAATCACTTCTTTTGGCTGGTTTGCAATTCTTCATGTTCTGATCAAGAGCAGATGATTTGAGTACAAAAAATCACAAGGAAATTTCAACAACATTTTTACCCAATATTGAGTATTATTTTGTCACACACCTTCAGGTGAGACAGGTAATACCTGCACTGATAGCTGTTTAATTCATTTTCAAAAGCATAACAGATAATTAACTTTCAATTTCATTAATAAGCTGAATTAACAAGAAAAAAAATAATTTTTACTTTGCAGATTGGTCCAATGATCATGACACTGGAGAGGAATATACAACTCCAGCTGGAAGTTATATCCTCTATCATGAACATCATCTAGTCAAAAAACTGTGTTTTACAAAATACCTTGCGTTACCTAAAATGATCTTCTTGCATTTCTTTCTAGAAAAATCATTTGCTATAGATTTTGTCTTCAAAAAAAATTGTTTTCAGCCTGCTACTTAATATCTTATTTGGAAATCTCAAAGGTGTTCTGAGACTATTGTCAAACCTATAAAAAACCTCAAGATCTTCTCACCAGAGATTAACACAATCAGATTCCTGTCCTATGGGAAATGTTGGTTTCACTTGGGGCTATCCTCAATTGACATGATAATGTGTATTTATTTGATACATGTTATGGAAAAGAATTTCAAAAATGCCCTGTTGATGATAATATTTTCTCCAAGACACAGCTTTAAAGTTATCTAATACTCAAAATAATAATATACCCATTAAAAATTCCAATTTATTTTCAAATTCTATATTCCATTTCAGACTGTACAGAGTATTTATATAAATAATAATTTAAAGAGAAAAAAAACACAGTTTTTCTACTAAAATTACCAGTATTTCTGGTGTGTTTAACTTCACTTTCTTCTAAAAAAATTCCCAGGTTAGCTTCTCAATATTAATTTTGGTATTTTATGAAAAAAAAAAAGTCAGTTTTGAAATGTATTGCCTTACACATATTTCTAAATGATCCTTTGGATTTTAAGATTTAATTTCACAGAAGTCTGTCAACTCTGAATATTGGATAAAACCTTTTTTTTCTTGAATAGGCAATTTAACATTTAAGGTTGCTGAAGGGTAAACTTTTACAACTGCCTGACTCAGGTACAATACAGAGTAAGAGTAATTCCCAAAGATGTGATGGACAACTGGACAGGTTACGGAAAGAGAAGAACCTCCCTGGATAGAGGCATTACCTTCCAGACTTCGTTGATCAATTATCCTGGAATAATTACTACTTGGATTAAAACCAGTGACATTTCAAAGTGACAATGCAGCAACCTGAGGAGTGTGTTTAATTGAGAAATCACATCCCCAGAGTATTCAAGTCACTAAACCATTATAATAATTAACCACATCCCCTGTCATTTTTTTACTGTTTATGATACAACTGAGATTTATTCTGTGCATATCCTTACTGATTGGCAAGTCTGTCCCTGGAACACATCAGTCCTTCCCAAGAGTCTGCTTTGGGAACATCCATTTTATCAGGCATCTCTATTTCTCTTACAAGAAATTATTTCGCTTATTTGTATTTTTAATTTGTGTGACATTGTTATCATGATACTAACTAAAAGGATGGCATTCAAAGAAAGAGGCATAATGCACACCATTTGAGGATCATTACAGTACCCCATTATGAAAAACTGTTAATAATGATTACAGAGTTTATTTGTGCATTTTCAAAATTCCAGCTTCAAGAAGAGATTCAACCTAGTTTTCAGATGGCCTCTAGATACATTCTAGGTGGAAATGACTCAGATGAAGAAAGAGAAGATTACAGGCATTTAGATTCTACTCTTTTAAAAAGGATGAAAAAAAGCCTGATGCTGCAATGCCAGTATCAATGGGGAAAGGAAAGGTTACTTTTGTCCTTCTATTGCCTTTTTTGAGCTCCGCTGTTTTCCCAGTGGGACTGTAGGCAAATTGGCTCAGGTGTTCAGAACATTAAAGAAAATTAATTAACATTCAGCATGTGGAAATATAATAATGTATTTGTTTGGACCTGCAAGATAGAACTTCTTATGTGATAACACTGGCATTAAGATTTTGTGCTTTAAATGAAAATGTTATTTTCCTGATTTTACTAAGAGATCTCTTTGCACTTACTGTTATCTACTCAATCTGGGTGCCTTGCTCAGGCCGATTTTGCTAGGTAGTGACACAAACTTCTTTTAACAGAGCAAACAAAAAAGTGCACTAGAATAGCCATAATCACATGATAATAGTAGTTATAATAACCATTATAAATACTTTCAGTACTTTGTCTGCTTTATGTGGGAGGATGCAGTAAGGTCTACTTTAACAGAACTCCTCCCTCAGTCAGTGAGTACAGAGGGTGCTCATGGAAATGGCTTTTTGGAAGTACATTAACTCTCGTCTTGAAATGCCAATTTTATTAAGAAAAAATGCGTACTGAGCTTTGCAAAGATGAACCAGTTTTTCTTGCAGGACTTCAGGTAATCTTGGCATAATATAAAAATATTACTAGATGAATTTCTGATATATTTACCACTTGGCTATTTAAGGGGACTTCCTCATATATGATCATATATAATAAAAAACAAATCTTTTGAAATTAGGATCTAGCACAAAAATTAATCAGGTTAGGACAATCTGCATGTTTTTATCTGTCTCAGTAGGACCTTTAACCTTTGGTTATTGTTCCAGTGCTGTAACAGTAAAGTTAATAAGTTCACCTGTTTAAAAGAGCCATTTAATATTTACCTAACCTACCTAGTTAATATCTACCTAACCTACCTAGTTTGTAAAGAGATCTCTAGTTCCCATGTTTTGCAAGAAAAGGTTTAGGTTACATTAATTTATAAAACTCAAATCCTCTTTTTTTTCCTTTAAGTTGTAATTTTAGATTAAATAAAATACAGGAGAGATGGAGAAAAAATCCCTGAGAGTTCCTGCTGTAGAATGTTGATTAGTGAGAGGGACAATGTAGCTATGAAATGGTGAAACTTGCTGATAGAAATTTACATGGAGATCGCATACTAAGGCAAAAAAACCCACCATTAAAATTCAATTAAATCTTGTTTTTAGAATGAAGTGAACCTAATTATTGATGTTTGTGTACTTTTTACTGCAGGTTTTCTTTTGTACACCTAATTAAATGTCAACAACCAATGAATTGGTCACTAGAAGAGATAATTGACCACTATGGCTCATTCACTTTCACTTAGGGAAGAGAGAGATACCACATTTTATGAAGGTTGATTGTCTCCTGCCAAGAATCATCTATAGTTAACATTTCTTTAAATTGAATATTTATTTTCATTTGTGCAGCTGGGAGAGTTTTATGCTGCTTTTGTTCTAAAAAAAATTAAAAACCTACTTGCAGTGCCACAGACATATATCAAGGGAAAACTGACAAATATATCTAATTGAAAAGTAGGAAAAGCCTTAGTTAAAAAAGTTTTTTTTGTTGAGCTAAAGGTCAATGAAGTTGTAATGGAAGCCAACAAAGCTGTAATATATTCATGACTTGGCAGTTTGCTGGAGTGAATTGGTGCAGACCCAGCGACTCCAGCTGAAACCGTAATTATCAAAAAAAGGTACCAGCCTGCTCTGCAGCTGAAGTCTTTGTCCTTATGGTATTTATACTCCTCCTGCAATCTGGATATTATTGCATTTTCAGGAAACAAAAAAACCCTTTTTTTTTCTTCCCTAAAGACAACTAGTATTTTTCTGTTTTCAAAAAAACAAACAAACAAAAAAAGAATTCTTCTTTCCCCTTGTTGTTCCATAGTTCTTGCTCAGTTTGCAAAAAAAAAAGAACATACTTTCATCTTTGTTTTCAAGCAACATGAAGTCTCACTCTGACTAATATTTGGCCTTTTCTCAATGAACCATGTCCTCAGAGTTTAAAGAAAGAGACCATTAATAAAAGCACAAAGCTAGTTATAGATTGTCACACCTTCCTGTCTTGAAGAACATAATTTATAACATTTATTTTCTACTCCAAAGTTAAAAGGCTGAAATTATGGTCTGAGGGATGAAAAAGAGCAGACATAAATAATATCTTATAATGGACAGAGTAATTTGTGTAATTATTTCTCACACCGACTTAAGTTAAAAAAAAAAACAAAAACATTTATCTACCACATTTGTAAACAAGCTTGAGAAAGCACACCAAAAAAATACAGAGACTATTGGAAATAAAAGCTGTTTGATAAACTTATTTTCATTTTTGTGATATGGGAATTTAACACAATATGTAACATGTAAAAACACAGTATGAAGATAATTCCTATTGAAATTCTAATAGTCAAAATATTGGAGAGGTTAGCAAGTTGTATGCTGTTCAGGAAAGCTGCATTTCAGGAGTTTATGCAGAAATACTAAGGATTTGCTGCAGCTGGGATTTACAATTGGAAGATTACTGAGGTAGTAAAAATGCATCTCTAGGGATGGAGGAAGATGCTTTATTGTTCAAGAGGTGACCAGGGCATCTGTACTGAATAATTAAGTTCATTAAAGAGAAGAAAAACAAGCAGTTTCTATTTTTCATCTCAAAAATGGGGAGCAGAACCTTTGCTATGCTCTGATTTTGCTCTCTGATACCTTACAGCTACTCCCTGACCTCAGCAGAGACACAGGACAACACTGACTTCGGCAATTGTCTTTTCCCATAGTCAGAACGTCTGAAGATTTTGAAAGCAGACATGAAAAGTTTTCATCAATAAATAATTCCAATTCAGCAATAATTTCATAGAAGATATACAGATTTTGCTGTTAGCAGGCTATGTCCAGTACTGGTAGGATGCCAGATTCAATACTAATTCTGTCCCAGTTTCATACATTTTTTGTTTTTTCATATTTCTTCTTCACTCTCATATCTCAGAGTTATGTGTTGTGAGTCTTGACTAATGATTGATCAGAACA
>VZTT01061889.1:4651-26482 GCA_013400855.1 Buphagus erythrorhynchus
AGGCATTTGTTAAATGGGAAAACAAGGACTCCAGCCAGAAAATGAAGGAGGAGCATCACAGCTGTAAACCCTCATACCAGGAACTTGAGCAGGTAGATACATGATGGAACAAATTCTGTTTTACACAACAGGTCAAGTGGTTAATGTGTGGGGGAGTGGCTGGGTGGGAAGGTGTCACTTTACTCCAGTGTAATTAACTGCGAATTTAATTGCAATTAAACAATCCATGAATGGCATCATAAAGCCTTAGTCACTTTAACTTCCAGCAATGCTTCACTTAAATGATAAATTTTAGTGCTAATATAGGCTTTTGAAGCCATAGTTGTGATCACACCGATCCCTGTCAGTTCTAGAATGTAAACATAATCCAATCACTCAGGACAGGATGTTACTCCATAAAATGAGGAACATAGTTCTGAATTTCCTCCTGATTTTGGTGGCCTCTGCTCTCCTAAGTGACAGACTGTATGGGGCTGGGAGGATAGGGAGCTCTGTTTTTGTTCAACTGACAAGTGTAAGCACCACCAAGAAATTTTGCTGTGAACAGACATGATGCTCCTTGCTAGATTTCACCTGCATCAGCCCAGTTGTCTCAGCTTACTCTGAAGTGTTCTGACAGAACAGCTATTTGTAAGACTGTGTCACCTCAAATATGGCCCAAATTCAGGTTTGTAGAAACACCTTTCCAGACAGGTGTAGAGACTATTAAAATTCCAACAGTGCAGCTAATAGATGGATCCAGCTATAATTATGAGGAACATAGACTTATTTTCACACTTTTTACTCAGTATTTATCACTATTCTGTGATGAAGCAGCATGGGAACAGTCCAACAACAGGACCACAGTCTAATCTTTGAATTATGGCTATAACTTTCAAAATATCCCTTGCTGCTGACAAAGTGAACTCATGTTTTATCAAAGATGAATGGTTTATTAAGACAGAGATTAAGACAATCTTCCAGTACAAACCACTTCCCTTTCAATCAACAGTATATTCAATACAAGGATGTGAAGCTTGGATGTAACTTCTAAAAATGCATTCCTTAAAATGTCCCATTTATGTGAGTCCAATAATTTACACTTGCCCTTGCTCCCTTCATCAGATTCTGACCTCGATTACTAAACAGCAGATAATGTTATGAAATAATGGCTTCACTTCTGGTACATCAATTTCTGCAGCAGCAGAGTGGTTAAGTGTGACCTGTGCTGTCGTTTCCCCACACTGCTGTTATGAGAAGAGCAGTGGAGAGTGGATAAGTGCAGGTTGTGCACATGACTCAGGTACCAGCTGCTGGAAAGTTGTGAGAGTATACACAAAGATTAGAGCAGGGACTGTGGAAATATTCAGTTAAGTTACTGGTTCTGATGAGAGCTACACCAATTTATGTTTATGGCAGTCAATCTAAGTATACAACCAGACAGTCCTCAAACAATTGCACTATAAAATACAATTCTCTATTTTTGTTTGTTTGTTTGTTTAGGAAAGGAATATTCTAAAGGCAGACAATGAAGGTTTAAAGATCCAACTGGAACAGGCACATAAAACAATTGAATCTCTCACAATCCAGAAAAGAAATCATGTAGTTGACAGTCTACAACACAGAGACTGCTCCTAGCAGATGAGAGGAAAATCTCCTATGGAATGGAAGAATGTAAGACTGAAAGAGGGGCTGAGATAAAGCTGCTTACCAAGTATCTGGAGAACTGGAGAGAGAATGTGAAGGATGTTAAGCAGAAATGTTCTTTTTACTCAGCAAATTTCCCTTTTAAACATGCACTCCCATATTGTATAAAATCATTCCTTTGACCTTGTAAGGTAATTTAGCATTATTTGTGCAATGAAAAAAATAGTATCTTCTGGGTTTTTGCTTTTAAAAAGAGTGAGAGTGTTGCTGAAGTCTCTGTTCATGTTGAAGACCATATTGATTGTCCAGTGACTTACTTGGATGCCAGCAGCACACCTTACTGTAGAAATGTTCTGACAAAGTAGCTATTCATAAGACTGTGTCACCTCAAATTTGGCCCAAACTCAGTTTTGTAGAAACAAATGTTTGATAAAAGCCAAGTAAGTAAAACTTCCTTCTTGGAGCTGAAAGCAATTAAAAACATGAAGTGAATGGTCACATTTTATTCCAGAAATTAACAAGAACTTTAAAATAAGTAGCTAAGCTAATGATATTTGATTGATCCTTACACTTTAAGATAAACTGACAATTTTTAAAACATCTTTCAGAGCTTTAGAAGTTTTGCTGCTCAAACACTTGAAGTAACAGAGGTGAGACTATAGAGACTTGACATTGAATACTGCTTCCATTTTTGTGTTCCATGCTATGACTTGGAACACTTAATTCCACTTATTTGGTTTAAGGCGTAACTTCTTGTCCCCATTCAGTAGATATGGGACAAGGTTGATTATATTTCTGTCACATCAAAGTAGATGCCATTGTTGAGCAGAACCTTTAGAGCCATGTTATGAGGGAAACTGTACAGCAATCTCTGTGCAATAGCTACTGTATTTCAGAGCTCCTAACAAGATTTCTCCATTTTCTCTCTCCTAGATTTCACATGCACTTTACATAAAGAGGCAAGATGAGTGTGTTCCTATGTCTGTAAATTTTGTATAGTAAAAGGTGTGAGGGAGGTAACTTAAATATAAAGTGTATATATTGTTAAGAGAAAACAAAACAGTCTTTCAAGTTACTGATAAATCTACTTGTCAAAATAGCCAATTTGAAAATTGCATTTGCATTTCAAGATAATCTGTACACTTAGAGTTGTATAAAACTTTCTTGTATTTATCAAATATTTGTCATCACACATACAAACATCAGAAACCAAGTCCACATAATGCTCAACACTTCTAAGTTACATGGTCCATTATAGACTGAAATTTAGTCAATGACAATAGCATCTGTGCTTTGTGTTCAAAGTGGCAAGTGTATAAATATACATTCCATCCACAATTTACAGTCATTATCAAGTATATGGACACTTTATTTATAACGTTAATTTGAAATTACTTGCCAGTTTAGTGATTCAAAATTGTTTTGAAATTGGATTGTGCTTGCAACCCTATGTATAAGTAAAAATAAATGGAGGGAAAGAGTAGTAGTAGTAGTAGATTTTGTGTAACATTACTGTAAATAACTGAAATGCATAGGAAAAAAACAGCTCTGAAGACTGCAGCTTTTTAAACTCATACACTAAACCTGAATTATTAACAAGTAACATGGAATTGCACTTTGATCAGTGAAGCAAGCAATCAGAATGACTGTCAGGTCATGTCTGCAACCTTGGTTCACCCGTTTTCTGTGAGCTTCTTGATTTTGTCCTCTATTCAGGGAACTACAGCAAGGTATATTTCTAATAGGCATTTAGCACATAAAAGTCTGTTTCTACAACTATTAAACAAGATAAAAGTTGAATATATTTTCACTTATTAAAAAAAACCCCAGAGGAGCAGCTAAGACTCATAAATCTTGTTGTACAGCCAAGGTAACTTCTCACTGGTGGTCTAAACTCTGGATTTGAATAGAATTTATGTATATACATATACTTTGTCTATTATGGAATATGGAGATCATGAACAAAATGTCATAGTTAAAAGGAAAATTCCCTAACATCAGTAGCTGGCTGAAAGGCTACTGTACTTATGTACTTAGGTATGTTACTACGTACTTAATACTCCAAACTGAGTTATGACCACAGATTTGTACAGTTCTAAATGCTAACTTAATGTTTCTCTGTGAAGTTGGCTCGTTCAGTCTGAAAGACTTAAAAGGGATCTGTTTGCAGGAATGTCGCAGGGAACAAGTGTGCAGTGCTTCATTTGTCCTGAAAACTTCCTGCTTCAAAGAAGGCAGTTGATACTGGGATAACTTCAGAGCTAAGTACCATCAGGTTCTCTGTTTGCCCAAAGGCCCTAACAGTTATTTCCTCCCTGCCTCTGCCCTTTTTTTTTTTTTTTTTTTCCTGACGCACTGTTAGTCCCTTCTTTTCTTTTGGGACTTTCTTCTTCCTGCATGAAAGACAACAGCAGAACCTGACTACAGGGAAAAGTTAGAACTGACAATGCTACCCAGAAAGAAGCACTTGCCTCTGTGTTAATCTTCAAGCTGCTTTATGTTAGGAAAAAAAGATACAATTAAAAGTGCTGTTTAGAAGTCATGTTATCAAACAGTGATACTGAAATTTATCTTGTCATGGCTAAGTTAAATGGAAACACCTCTTCCTTCTCTAGGTTCCAGCTGTACTTACTAGAATGCAGAAAGAACGAGCACCATTCCCCATTTATTTTGTAAGCATGAATTCTGATTGTGTAAAGATAAAATTAAATAGATTGAGTAATGTCATAATTAACAAGGCAGGGCTACTGTTCATATTCAGGTTAAATACAATTGCTTTTAGATTAGATTATATGTTTTGGAAATCTGTTTTTGTTCTAGCTGCATCTGTTATTTTGTTGTAACTGATCTCTATGGCAACTTGAATAAGTTTAATGCTGTCTGAGAAGATTGAAAAAGTGTACAGATTGTAAAGATTTTATATAAATTGTATGATTTTGGTTTAATATTTATAATAGAAAAAATATTAAAATGCCATTTCATGCCTCTGATTTTGTATCTCAGAGAAATCTATACAACCTATATTCATCTTCCTTGACTGTCATGTGAGACCCTTCTGCAGCATTAATCTAGTACCAGTCTCTAAACCAGCTTCACCTTCCCTGAGCCTTGGAATGGGGCCTGGGAGAACTTAAGAAGCTAGGTATTTGCAGATTATTTGTTTGGTATTTTAGTGGTTGACACAGTACAAACACTGTGGTGCTACTCACAATTCCAAGGACTACAAAGCACCCGTCTTTATTATCATAGTCTCTCACTTCTGTTAAGAATGCTAATTTTCAAAAGATTTCATGGCACAGTACCCAAGTTTAAGCAAGACTTCTGTTGTAAATCACCAGCAGGAATTCTTTTTATAAACAAAGGAGGAACATATGATAGTGGATCCAAATCACAATACACACAGATGATGCAAATAATTTCAGATACAGTACTTTATTCCTCAGTGTTTACAGCTGTTGACAAAAATGTCTCTCTGAATTCCTGAAAAAAATCCCCAACCTTTTTTTTCAGTTCTTCAACAAATAAAACAATATTTAGGTATTCACTAAGTGCGAATAAACACAAAAATGTTCACAAACATATGTATGAAAATCTTTTACTTACAACAGAATTTTTGAAAATACTTTTTTTTCAAAACAAAACTTGAGGTTTAAATCAATTACTTTCATGGTGTTATTGCATCGTTTGAGAAATTAAAAGCATACCTTCTGACAAGAGGACAGCAAAGGATACCTCCATGAAGTCTGGTGGTGCTTACTTTAGTTTTAAACTATTGGCTTCACATTTTGAAGTTACTTAAGAAAAACTGAAATGGCCAGATTAAAAAAGAATCTCCAGGCTATTTATATTTCCATATTTTACAAGGTCTACATACCTATAACTGAAATATGATACTGAAATAATTTAACTGTTAGAATTGAAGTGGGCATGTACCTGCTTCACTTGATGATTTACATAATTCAGAACTGTCCTGCCTACTACAAACAGGATGGACTGCTGAGTGTAAACACACCAAGGCACATCCACATCTGCATTTACAACAATCCAACTAAACCGCTGCAACCTTGCATCCTAAGACTAATGAAACCTTTAAGCATAGATAAGTTGTTTGTTTTTCCGAGTGTATGTCCTTGATGAAGCCACATTGCTTGACTGCTGATGACTTGTAGCAAAAAGTAACATTGGGATGAGCAAACAGAAGTTAATCTTAAGGCTTTGGTGGTTAAAAAACTGCTCTCTATTCCTTTGCTGACCAACACTTCACTCCAAGGCCAGCAGTCTCATCTGGTATGTCATCAGTTTGGGAGCTTTTCCAGAGCATTAGGCAAAAACCAAACTCAAGAGAACCAGTACTGTTCTCCCATATGACCCATGAGGGGTCTCTCCATAAAGACTGCAGAGGCTGCCAAGGGCTTAGGCCAGTAAGAAGCATAGAAAAAATTTGGCAAAGGAACTACAGTGCTAGCAGTTGGGTACCATTAAGCAATTATTGCAAAAGTTCACATCCCAGCTAATATATTCTAGCAAGCAAAATTTCTGCTTCTTTTTGTCAGGCACCTGCTGCGACCCTAAAGCCTGGATAAAGCCATATCTATCACATTAGAACTAGCATTCTCAAAGAGAGGAAATAAGAGAAGAAAAACTTTTCAAAGATAATAATTTCACTTGGAACAGAACTTTACATTCATGCATGAAGTTGCCAATGAAACAGGACATGATACATATGTTTATGAAGGTAAAAAAACAACTTTAAAACATACCAATGGACACCAATAGGAAATTTGTGCAGAAAGAACTTGTAACTGAGGAATATAAATCCAAACCCAAATCCTGAAGTTCAACCTGCAGTTACGCCTACAATTACAAGTGCTTCAAGTCTGCAGTGTTATCTTATCATCAGACACACCAGGTTAATCAGATGCCTTCCTGAATCTCTCTGTAGTGACCTGATCCTGATAAATGCCAGCACGAGAACATACTCAGGCATCATCCCCTTTCCACTTCTGTTCTCAGGAGTGGCCTCACAACATGGGAGATCTAAAAGATATTGGGCAGCAATAACTGACTTACTTTAAGTTACAGCTCTGAATTTAATTCCTGTCTGCATATATTTGCAGCCATGATGGTATGACAGCTAACTCCTTTTAGACTAGCAGTGTATGTGAGGGAGAAGGCACCCATACCATGTCAAGACAGGGCTTCTTTTAGGTTGTCAGAGAGAGAAATGTCCTGCATGAAATGTCCTGTTAACTTATTAACCAGGCAGCTGGGGACTCCCAAACACAGAGCAGGCAGGGGAGAAGAAGATAATTTAAAAAAACAAAGGGAAAGAAAAAAAGGTGAGAAGAAATGTCACATTCTTTCTTACAAAGCTCAGCTTATTCAAAGTTTGTGTCTCAAAGCTGAAACATAAGGATATACACATTAATTCAATACCAGACATGATGGCTGCAGGCTTTCTGCCCAGTATGATTTTAAAATTATTTTATGAAACACCAACAGTGGAAAACAGGTAAAATGAAAATAAGACACTATCAAAGCTGACTATTATGAGTTTACAGTACATGCTCTGACCATTAAAGAGTGTCTGATACATTATGAACACAAAAACAACCTGATCTGATTAATTTGTGTAGAGTATTAATTCACAGTATTACTATAATGTGAAGTTCTGCAAGAATAATCGAATCTAATTGAATAATTTTCACCAAAGCCTTAAGGATTTTAACATTTGAAATTAAAATTCATTTACATGTCCCACATGAAAACTGAATGAAGAACAGTGAGATGAAGAGAACAAGCCTGAAAGCAGCATTCTTGAGTTTTTAAAAGTGGTTTCATCCAGTTCTTAGGCCTACTTTGTTTTTTGTACATAACGTTTTGGAGCAGGAGTGTAGACATGCAACATGCAATAAATTAGAGAGGTCTGACCATTAATATATTTTTGTTTGTTTACAAAGGGTTTTATTCAGTTTTCTGAGACTTATTTTAAATAAAATGACATAATAAAAACACCATATAAGCAGTACGAAAAACAGGGACTTTAGTCATCATATTTTAGTATAAAACTTCTGTTCAGTTAACTAAAAGAACTCAGTGAGAACATCAGTTGGTCTAATGAAATGACTCATATGGTCATACTTATTCTAATCTAAACCCAAGTCAATGTATCTAAATTCCTAATACCAGTAAACACCACCACTATATTCTGCCAGTTACTCTGTTAAGATTTATGGTACTTTAGTATCTTCGGTATCCTCCCCCTCCTCTTCCACCATACGGATCACCATAGCCTCCCCTGCCACCATAACCTCCTCTGCCACCCTGGAAGCCACCCCCACCCTGGAAGCCACCTCCACCCTGGAAGCCACCTCCACCTCTTCCACCACCTCTGAAACCTCCACCTCCTCCTCCTCTACCGCCTCCACCCCCCCAGTTACCCCGTCCACCACCACCACCCCCCCAGCCACCTCTTCCACCACCTTCTTGTCTTTTTTGCCATGGAGGCATTTCGGGAGGAGGTGGTTCAATCTCTGTTGGTCTGCCTCCACGGTCAGGGACTCTGCCCATCAGAACCTGTATGGAAAAGTTGGTCATTTTCAGAGTTAAAAAACAGTAGTAATAACTTGATGAGACACAGGATTTTCTCCTGTGGACAGAGAAATGCTGCCTGCTGTTTTCAGGAAATTTGGCCCCTCAGTGCAGTGCTTGACAGCAAATCACCATCTCCTGTCCTTGTAACACCACAACAGAACTCTAAAAGCGTTCTCATTTTTCACCTCTAAAGCAGAAATAACTGCAGCTAGCTGGCTCATATTACTTTTGTGAAAATTTTATGAAGAACACTGCACACCTGAAGTATTAGTTTTGCAATAAGCAATATACATACTTCATATATAATATATACAAATACACATATATATTCATATAGAAAAGACTTCTTATGATGTGGCTCTTCTACTTAAATTTCAAAGTTCAAGTTTAAATCTAATCAGCCAACAAAAAAAACCACTGGCAAATTGATGTGCAATTCTCAAAGGAACACCAGTTTGCCCAACATTAGAAACTACTGACACTCAGTAAAGAGCCAGAACAAACAAAATATGCGATAGGCTACAGTAAAACTTCCAAGAAAAGGGAAAAAAAAAGGCATCTTGACTATGGCAGGTATTACTCAGCATATGAAAAGAGAAACTGCACTGGACAAAGTTAAACAAAACAAACATCTTTGAAGAATAAAGATATATCCAAGTAGGTCATTTTGTTGTCACTTACATATTTCCTAAACTCTGTGTGAGCAATGTTAACATTCCCTGATCAGTCCCAGGCACTCCAACTAAAGTCCTCTCAAGAAAAAAAACTATTGTAGGATGTCTGAGATCCTACAATAATTAAGAAATTTCAGAGTGGTAGGGATCAAAGCATATTAAAGGGTATCTAAATGAGGCAAAAAACATTAAAAAGATCTGTAAATAGAGGATCATAAAAGCAGGCTTAATCACCATTTGAATGGTGAAACTCATGTCACTACTTGCAAGCTTCAGCTTTTATCACACACAAGAAAGCAGCAATGCTGATTCATTACTGCAGCCAAACCAGATAATTTTACTTTGCAGCAAAATGACATTTCTACAGGAACTTTTGTGATTTATAACACACTAATGAACTAGAGATGTGGGTTTACAAACCAAACAATAATATACTGGCAAGTTAGCCCAGGAACTGACACCACAAATACTTACATGTATCATTGAGCTGTGCAGTTCCACTGAACTCAAGAGGTTGTTTATACACACATGTACAGCCCCCCACATTGCTCCCCTTCATCTACACTACTCTGTTTCATCCTGCTGCATGACTGACTGTCTAGGAAGATAAAAAAAGGACTTTCTGCAATGTTTACTGGAATACTGCAAACCTTCCTTTCTTAAATGGAAAAAATAAAATTAAAGTACCAAGCAAAACCAGTATAATACTAGAATTCCTTTCCATAGGTCTGTAAATCCCCATGTCCATTTATCACATGCCAGAGAAGCATACCTTGTTGATAGCACAGGCAGTCTTCTCCCGTGTTGATCCACTACTTGTTCTTATGATCTTGGACAAATCCTCACGAGCAGCAAGAAGGTGAGCTAATGTAATGGTGGACTTTGGAGACAACGCATAGCGCTTGGGCTGATAGATCCGGGCTATTTCATCTGTTTTTACCTAAAGGATAACATCAAACACAACTTACTTGCCAGGTATCAAACACACCAACAGACTTACTATAAACCATGTGGTGGTCTCTGTAAGTTTTCACTTTGAACACAAGGTCTAGCTTCTGAAAATACAAACTGTATTACAAAACATAGTGCCAGTTATCACCAGCTCTCTTCCTGTTGATGGAGCTATTGAAGAGAAAGTGCTGCTGATTATGTTTAATTGATGCTGAAACTTAGCACCAGTACAAAAGAAACTCCTCTATCCACTGGCATCAAACAGATGCTTTAATGTCTTCTAACATGTCTACAGATTAAAACTTAAGAAGTCCATACTCCTCAAGTCCAAAGCTCTCTCAAGAGCTTTACATAACCATACTCAACAGATCACTTCTAAACATGATGAAAACACAGCAGCTTCAAAGTAAGGTAAATTCGTGGAAAAAACCTGAAAATGTATCAATGCAACAAAACACTTACGCAAGCCATGAAAAGAGGACAACATTAGATATTTTCCAAGCATGCTTTGATGTTTCATTTATTTAGCAGGAAAGAAAAATAAATATGCTTTCTGGGAAAATCTAGAATGACTTTCAGAGTGAAATAAAACATTTGATATTGGCTAGACCAGACAATACATGCTGAACCTGTACAAGACTGTTTTGCTAGGTAATTACTCCATCATTTGTGAACCCATTTCAGTCTGCAAACTTACCCCTCTTGGATACCGAACAAGCTACAAAAATCCAAAAAAAATCCCCAAAATGCCACACCATCAAAAGCAGAGAAACGTATCACAACGTTAATGGTGGGGGAAAAAAGGCAAGCTAACAAATTTTAAAAAGACAACAATTCGTCTCTTGGCTTAAAAAAAAAAATCTCTAAATTACATCAATGCCGTAACATTTTCAAACCCCAAAACCTTTTCAAAGAAGTTATGGACATCCTTCAAGAGAAATAGGGGGGGAAAAAAGATTGAAAACAGTATGTAATTTTGAATTAGTATATAACCTGGTTATTTCTGTAACTGCATATATTTCACATCAACAGTCTTTATAAGACAGGAAAATTAATCATCTAACTACTTTATCATCAAAAATCTCTTTAAACTTTTGTTCTATTTCAAAAGGGCATTCATTGTTTTTCACACTGAATGGAACAATAGCAAGTGACAAAGTTTTAGTCTGCTTAAGTTAGTCATCAGACACGTCAACTACATTTTAGAACTATACTTTAAATTTGAAGATACATAGTTGTATTGGTACAGCTCTAAGGAAGTTATACAAGTAGGGACATCTCCTGGCTCCTCTGAGCTAAATGCCCCCCTTTTTCTTTCTTCCAGCAAAAAAGCATTCACAACCACTTCAGAAATTAAACTGAGCTATTCCAACACAGCACAGCAGCACCTAGACTCATGTCTTCCAGTGATACTTAGTGAACTTCATAAACTTGATTCTGCATGTGTCAATGACAAATTGTGATGTCACAAAGACTTGTAACAATCCATACTTTCAGTAAGCTTTCCAAGTTTTAAGATTTATCCGTCTTAATCTTTCTAAAGAAACCTTTGGAAGAATAGCTGATCTTGCCACTCATGAACAAAAACATCTGCCTCCAGCTTCTCACGTGTCTTCATCAAATTACAAACTTCATGTATCTTATCTCCCTACTCTTTTGTATACAAACAAGATATATTTCCAACTTGGAAATATCATGACTATTTTTTAATATTCAGAGTTCTAGGAAATAGTACAAATGAAATTATCACAGCAGAACAAATACAGTGGAGTGCTTTGGAATTTTTAGTGACCTGAAGGATTACAAGCAATTGTGTGATTTTCTCACACAAGCTACTATTCAAGTAACCTGTTCAACTGAACAGCTGTTCATCTAGTAGCACTGAATCCAAGATAGAGGGCAGCTCCTGTAACCTCTCAGACTTTATGAGTCAATTTTTATACCCAATCTATGTTAAGGCCCAGTGTTTGTCTTACTTTTGCACCTGAATGAGAAGTGCTGAGGTTCCCTCCTAGTTTACTTCATTGGAGAGTGTTAGATACAGAAAAGAAAACAGGGAGATGGGAACTTTAATTAAAATGAGAAACCCCAATAAAGGATGCTATAATTTCTAATTGTGAAGCTATAAACAGTCACCAAGGATGGACTATGCCATCTGGTTAAATCCATCCCCTTCCTCAATACCTAGGATGTGGATATTACAACTTGAGATGAGAAACAGGCTGGAAAAAAGATAACAGTGATGGAAGTGTACTTGTGTATTTACACGATATGCATATTCTCTAGGAAGACTTGGGGAACAGTAGCACACTCCCACCTACAGGAAGCAAGAAGTACATCAAGTTTACCTTTGCTCTGTCAGACCAGCCAAAAGACTGCACAGTCACATCGAGCCTCTTCATCAACATCCGCCGTCGACACTCATACTCACTGCAAAGAGCATCATTGATTTTTT
The DNA here is from genome assembly GCA_013400855.1 of Buphagus erythrorhynchus. NCBI lineage: Eukaryota > Metazoa > Chordata > Aves > Passeriformes > Sturnidae > Buphagus > Buphagus erythrorhynchus. Next base: position 16,952 of record VZTT01061889.1, read on the forward strand.
CCAATCTTTCCTGCAGTGTTACAACAAGAAATTCAAACTGTCAAATACATAAAGTTATAGAAGACAATTCAAAGTTAACCCTATCCATCAACTAAAATGTCTAACCTAAGGTGAACCACTTTCAACTACACAGCATTTATGTAATGCTACAGTAGTATGTATATACAAAATGATTTGAAAGTGAACAATGGATGAATCAACAAAAGATCTGTTTTATAATGTCAATTCTGGAAGTATATGATTATCATTGTTAGTATTTAGCAACTGAATTTTAGTATTACTATTCAGCTATACAAAGCTGACTATACAAAGGCAAAGTTAAATGAAGCCATATGCATTTATTTTGACCATCCTGTTAAATATTGAAAAGAAATGGAGAAACTTTTCTTTACCACTTGGTCAGAGTTCAGAGGTTTTGTTAGCAGTGATTTCCCCACATGGTTATTTTTAGCTTTTGAGAAGATGTCCTTTATCTGAAAAAAACACATACATCTCAGAACACAAATGATATTTAGATTTATTTCACCAAAATTTGTTACAATCTCATTTTGCTACTCAGAAGATCAAACACAGCACATTTATTTCAGCAGACTCGTGAAAACAGATACAAATCTTCTGGCTAATGATCTACTATAAAAAGATTTCCTGAATACTTTTGTAAGATGACCAGCCTCCATACAAAAATATTTTATGGCACATCACTTCCCCATTAACAGAATAATAGTTATATAGCAAATTTATCAAGTACATACAGAAAGTAAGACTAGCTAGATTACTTGTTTTAGATACTACTAAGTGTTGTAACTACAACTGGAAATTCGGAGTTCTGTTGCCAAATGTTACACTGGGCTACAAAAAATCTGGTGATGGGTGCTATTAAGAAAGGCAGGAGATATGATAGGTATGTACTCATTCTTCCTCATTAATTTTATTCTACTCCTACAATTGGTTTCAGCTAACATTATGTTTAAAACTTTTGCATACACTCCAAATCAAATTTCCTTATACTTCTTCCACTAGTTCTTGCCCTCAATAATTAGCCCTCTCTTACCTTCCAAACACCACTGCATTCTCCTCTCTCATTACAAGAAACATCTACCTCCTCTTCTTGAGTGAACTTCCTTTGGCAAAGCTCTTCTAAAATCATTACCATGAATGCCCACAAGACTTGTACATAACTTGAACATTTTCCAACTGATTTTTCAGCTGGAGTTGACTGCATGCGTATTATTGTTCCTGCAAGTTTTGTAACAGTCTGATGGAGAGAACTACATCTTCATTTGCTTCAGTAAACAGCCATGGGGAACCAAGCAAAACGAGTAAAACTAGAGTTAATTTTCTTTTATATGTCAAAGGAAGCATTAAGGTAGTGCATGATCTACAATAAAACCTGTAACTGGGGATAGCCATGAGATACATTTGCAAGGATTATAAGACTTCATGTGGGCACACAGGCATTTGCACTACACTTGTCATAAAGGCATGGTTCAAAGTTCAGTTTTGAGCTTCACATGTTACAGAAATATCATCTCTATTGACTGCTTTGAAAAAAAAATTCCAGAAGTCAAAAATTGAATTCTAGAGCACCTAGTTAATTGTTAAAAGAAATACTTAGAAAATCAACTCTCATATGTCAGGATTTTTGTAATTATATTTTTTTTTTTTTTTTTGCGTAGATGAAGAAAAAATCTGATCTCAAATTCTGTGTGAAAACCAAGGTGTATGCATTTTGTTCTTTCTTTTTACATTATCGCTGGGCAACACTCTGGCAGGTTAAAAACACAATATCTCAGAAAAAGTCTGAGGTAAATATATTGTACAGTGATCAAATTAAGGGAGAACACTGTTTTGACTCTACCAGAAAAGACAGCCTAGTAGTATCCGAAAAGTGGCAATCTAATTATATTTAATACTCCCTGTTATTATATTCCATTCACATCAAGAGAGGTTACAATAAGGGGTGATGTTTAGTTCCATGTACCACACTGATCCCAACACTCCTCTTTCTCTGATAATTCTTGCTTCTCTATAATCTTTTTCTTCACAAAAAACACTCCAAGTTTGTCTGTCTTCCGAATGTAGCCATTTTTTTTACTGAAGCATGTACACGGTGCCATATTCCACTCCAAAATGCAAATGTACCTAAGCACAAACTATGCTAAAATTTAAATAAATGTGTGAAGAATCAAAATCTAAAGTTAATAATCAGCAGTAGAAAAAGACCAGTATGACAGCAAGAGATGAACAGATCAGTAATTAGTACAGAAGAAGGAATGAACAGCAGATGAATTAAAAATTCTATAGAGCAAGAGGTGTCTGTTCATATACTACTGAGGTCCGAAATATTACCTCAAAGGTTGAAAGGAAGAGAGTCTATCAAAATGAGACTACCTGCTGAAACAAAAACCAATACAACAAAATGAAAAATCCTCAATGTAATTTACAGTTAGAGTGTGAAAGAAGATCTGAAAACCAGTGATGCTGAGTACTACCTAGAGATTAGAATTGCTTTAAGTTTGCAGCTGCAAACTTAGGACAACTAAGAGGTAAATGCAACACTGGGCTCCACATACAAAAGCCACACGTTCTGCCATCACAAGTCAATCACTGCTGATTTCCATGAACTGAAAAGTGAAAGGAAACTTAGAGAGAACAATTAAGGAAGATAAGCAATGAAAATCAGAACTAGAAGAAACACGAGCAGCTAAATGAAACAATCCTTTACTGACTTCCCCCAAATTTCTACTTTTTTTTCCAAGTTAAAGAGAATACCTATGTAATTTTTATCCAGCACAGCTTTACTAATCAGTAACAGTTAAGGAGGAATCTCTCCACTGATGAACTGGTCTATGCTCAAGAACTGGTCTATGTTTTTGACACACTGTAAGGACATACTCAGATTAGTGAATCTCCACTTACTCCTCATGCCCATCAGCAGGGTGCATGGGGAAATCCTGCAGCTATAGTGGTGAAATAAACTGAGCTGCCTTACAGCTGCAGAATACATTGTCCAGCCACGAATGATGACAGAGGTATGAGCACAGGAACTCTGACAAACGGAGTCTGCCAGAGGACAAGAATACAATGGATGTGAGAATCTATGCTATAACTCGTATTCCCCCACATGATAGCTGCCCTGGGTTGAGAAGGATATGCAGGAGTTTAAAAAACCCACCACAACCCAGAAAGAAGTCTGCACATTTAAGTGGGAACAAAATCAAATGCAGTGCCCAGATAAAAGAGCAGTGAAAACATACTCAAAGAAACATAAAACAAATTGTAATAGGCAAATCATCCTAATGTTCTTACACATTCAGGTGTAAAAAGCAGACCAAATATTTAAAACTAGATGCAGACAACTATATTTGACGATTTGACATACTGTGTAATCAATGACCCTGGTGACACTAGAAATTTATGGGATTGGTTTGGGAGTTCACACACTCTCTAAATATAAAATGCAAACAAATAAGCTGTTGGATCTGCTTGAGACAAAAATACCAAATTCAAATCTGCTGCATAGAAATAAACAGTTATTCTACTGTTACCAAATAAAGTGTATCTTTAGTGAACATGACATTTCTCATTTGTTTTGTAATTTTGTACTACTGAAAAAAATTAGCTCACATTTCATTACCATATTGAATGTATTTATTAAATAACCTCATCTTCTGTCAAAACAGAGCAGTAATTTTTACATTTAACACATTTTACACAGAAAAACATCATATATGTATGCACCTCTAGGGTTTTTCAAGATTTTGAAAAAACCTGACCTGCAGAAAGGTGTCATGTTATTAATTTAAAATAGCAACACTTTGATGAAAGAAGGTCTCCTTAATTAGTCATAAGGCGTACTGTACAGTTGCAGAGAGATCACCTAAAATCCAAAGCACAAAATATTTTTAAGCCTCTCTTTCATATACCTGCAGATAAATTCACTGTTTATCTAACTTTAAATATGTTTTTGTTTGACCCTGATGTCTGATGAACAGGACAACTCTTTCGTCTTGTTCCCTGCAGTTACATCAATATTTACTGTCCAGGCACCATTACATCTGTAAAATTACCACAGATCAACAGTTAAACAAAACACATTCATTTAAATATTAATAAATTCTAGGATGTATACCCAAATATTTTAAAATATATTCTTCTCACATTTCACTTAAATGTTATGTTAGCCTCATTTTGACTTAGTTTGCTCAGTAGCCCTTTGTAGTTTCTTTCCATTCTACTGATATGTGAAAAGTAGCAGAGTACTTTTAATAATGTGGGCAAAAACAGTTCAGAAGTCTTTTAAATAATATCAAATTACAAGTTTTTTTCAAATAAACAGTATTAGAATGTCACTTTATAATTACATGTGAAATTCACACTATCTTAATTGGAAAACAGCCAGATGTAAGCACTAGTTACAAAGCACAACACTGGCATGAACTTTTCTCAATCTTTTATCAATGTTCATTTAAAACTTATGGAGGTTTTGGCACTAAATTTCAGATTGACTCCTAGATTCCTCCTTTGTAAATATACTTTACAAGGGAACAGCATCTTAAACAACTGAAAAATTACCATTCGTTTTTCAGTACTATATAATAAGATAAGATAGACTTAGTTGTAGAAGGCTGTAATACTGTCTATTTATCTCTCCTTTTCTTAGGCATATTGATAACCACTACCCTAGGTAATTACAGGATATGCAAAAGATACTTGCTATGATTGTACATTCAAAGCTTGAGCTACTATAAAACTCATTTTGAATGAAGAAAGCAATTCTGATCTTATACTAGTCTCTTAAATAAACTGGAAAATCACTTAAAACAATAAATGTTCTAATATTCCATACCAAAATACAGTGTGTGATCTGGCCTTTGGTAGGTTGCTGCTGCACAGCCAAACTATTCTCAGAACTACTCCCACAGCTACTGACAATGTTGAAGATGCTAGACAGAGACAAAGAGTAGACATGTTGAAATGCCAAAGATACATTTACAGATACACTAAATAAAAACACTAGATCACTAATTAAATCTGTATTATGAATTATATAATACTAAACACCAACAGTGCAATTTTACGCAGAATCTAACTAAATCAAAAGCCAAAAAATATTTAGAGAAATAAATGGATCATTTCAAGTGAATTTCTGTGAGCATATTAAAAAAAAAGTAGCAAAATGGTGCTCTTAAAAAAATGTTTACAAAGCCAATGAACATTAATTGGTAGCACCACCTTTCTAAAGCAGCTATACCTGTAAGTGTAGGTCTCTAACTCTGTAATCTATCAAAATAACTCCAAACTTGTCCTATACTAAAGTAATGGATGAAGGACAAGGAAACACACAGCAGGAATTCTACAAAATCTCCTGCAAGGTAAGAAAAAGTCCTTTGTTTATAAGGGATGAAACATACAGAGAACAAATTACACTATTAATTTGGAGTCACAGAAGATGAACTAACTAGTTTTGTCACCTTTCTACACTCCAAAGTGAGTACAAGTGGTATAACCACTGTGGAACTGACAGACCTGAAAACTACTGGAAAATAGTCCAGGCACTATTTAAAAAAAAAAAAACAACTAAAACCAAAGATAAACGCTTTTAAGATTCTGCTCATTTTAGTATTTCTGAAAGTGTAACAGTTTATACAAACTGGGATGGCAACACTACGCACAATTCAAGCCTGTGATGCTGTCTGATAGGAAATGTTGGACTTTGCAAAAGGTGGCAAATACCAGGTGTCTAATAATTCAAAGAAAACATTCTAGTATCACTACATGTGTATGAAGGAAGTGGTGCTCCAGGTCTGGTCTTACTGTCCCACAGCTGCAGAACTGAAGCCCTCTCCCTATAATGCGATGAAACTAAAACTGTACCTGAGAAGTGAAGCAAGGAATTGAGCAAGGAAGGTCACTGGCCATGGCTGCAGCCTATAAACACACATGGATGTAAACACAGCTAACACCCTCAGAGGGAGACCAGCAGAATCAGGCCATTACTTATCAGCTGTAACTCTGATATTTTCATTCCCAGAACAGTGCTAGAATTGTTTCTTCATCCCTTCAAAAGTATCTACTGAATGCAAAGATTTCCTTATAACTAAATCGATCAAGCATAGTTATAGTGTAGGAATAGGCAGTTCCATTTGCACCTTTTATAAATTAACCTGTTAAAGGTTTTGTCTTGTCCCACTGAAGATGTAAGAAAACCATGCAAGTAACAGGCCCTCTCCCCAAAATCTCTGAATGTTCAACTGCCCACTGGTTGATGAGGAAGGAAAAAAACAAGCATAATCATGTAAAATTATTAAATTCAAAGACTCAGAAGCAGAGGGAGTTTTTATTCTACCCTTAAGGAGGGGCTCAGTCACTCTCTCCCCAAACACTAGAGACAGATGAAGAGCAAAACTTTTAGCTGTCTGACACAGAAGATAAATTCCACTTCAAGAGCCTACTTACATTTTGCAGTAAGGAAATCAGATCAAGGATCACATCAGTGAAATGAGTTAGAACTTGGAGGGACACAATGGAAAGAACTAACTTGCTGACTAAGGTTTAAGTTGGCTTATTCACTGAATACTGGCAATGCAGGCATTTTCATCCTCTTCTGCAGCTAAGAAAATACCACCAACAAATCCATACTTACAATTAAGAAATAATTAAACTAAAAAGAACTAATTTAAGTTTTGGATATTAAATTTAAATACATCCCAGAAATGACTACAGGTATATAAGTGCACAGCCAGTTATTACCCAAAGTTTTCTGCTTGCACACTTGAATGCGTAAGAGGAAAACTTTATACCTTAAACTTGCATGGTAAAGTATGTCTGATGAGCTACATTGCAACCTCAGGCAAATGCTGAAATACTTCACCTCATAACTAAAATAGTTTAAGTTAAAACACTATGCTGGCTTTCAGAATTAAAATTCTGTTGCACTTGTCAGATAGGGCTTTTATGGGTGAGACTGCTGGGCCCTTAACTCCACGATGAATGCTTACAGAGACAGTGCTTACAGTTTAGAGAAAAGATGTAAAAGCCCATACCTTTTGTTCCACACTGGTTAACAAGGGAGGAATACCAGAAGATGAGGAGTTTGGCAGACCCAGTGCATCGCAAATAGCTTGCACTTCCTGAATAATTTCATTGTGCTTTTCCAAACGAGAGCCTTTAATTTTCTTGCTCTGCAGTATCTTTAAAGCCTGAAGTTCTGTACTTAGAAATACTAGAGAGAAAAGCATCATAACGGCAGATTTAGAGACACTTAAGTATTTCTGCATCCACATTCTCAGTACAGCTAAAATATATACATTTGCAAGAATAACCGTTATAAAAGGGAGAATGCTCTCTCCAGAACAGGTATGAGTATTCTTTACCTCAATTTCTTCTCACCTGACTTCCTACCTTCAGTCTACACATTGCATTTAACTGTTCAACTCCCTTCTGCCACCAGACCCCAAGCTCCTTGGCTAGTTTTATATTACCACACTGATTCCTGCTGCCACTCCTTTGTCCAAGTCCAACTTAAACTGTTGTTTCTCTCAATTCTGCTTTCAGCACCTTCAAATTGCTCATTTCTGTTCAAGCTGCCCTGAAACCTCTCACAAACACAAGGAAGCAAGGTCTCAGTTTAGGTGAGCTGAAACAACTGGATCAAAAGAGGGATCAGGACACCTCAGTAGGTTGCACCATACTTTTAAAATAAATTTTAGTCACTGCTAAAACAGCTTTCTAATGCTGCTCTATTTTTCACTTTGCACAAGTGAGCTGATGCATGCTGAGTACATATACAATGACTGTACACATCAACTAAAAACACATAAAATACTATATTAAAAATGGGGAAAATGATTGTTACTCACACAGGAGTTTAAGACAATCTTCTTTCTCTCTTAATCTGTCTTTGATGTCTCCAGACACCAGTGAGGAATATGGACAAGACATTTCTCTCAGAAAGCCACTAATTTCAAGCTGGAAGCTCTCTATATCTTTCACACCTATGGAAATCAATGCACAATTAATGGCTTTTTACAGAAACAGCAAACTGCAATCTGATTTTTTTAACATACACTCACATTGCAGATTTCAACAGCCCAAAGATTAACCACATGCCACCCCAGTAACATTTTTTCTTTAAAATGTCCTACATACAAGCAGACATGCCTTCTAATAGTATTTGGTACTCATGCTTTGAATGAGGTAATGCTACAGCAGTCTGTGAAGACATGAACACAAATGAACATCAGAAGGAAGTGAACAGTTTATGTCACTAAATAGCGTGTCAATGTAACTAATTTTCTGATGAAGAAGTAACAGGAGTCATGAACCCATTATTTTCAGTGATTTGTTTTAGTTCCATTACCTTTTTGGTGAAAACATAAGTAATACAAAATCTCATCCAAAACTTCAGAACTAGACAGAAATAATCAGGCAGTGCTACCGAGCACCTCACATATCCACACACAGTGCTGACTGGAACATGTGCTAGACCAACAGCCAGAAAACACTCAGCACTGCAATTTACGCTATCAAAATATGATTACAGGCATGAATGTATCTTTTACATTTATGTATATCTTAAACCACCCCAAATCACCTGCTTTCTTCATTATGAAATAGTCTTCACAACACAAGACCTTAATCTAAGAGCACACAAATATCAGCCTGAGTTTGGCTACCTTTCAGCTTTCTTGTAAACTTCAACACTGCAATTTCACTATTAGCTGAACAATATGGGTCTAAACCCATTGAACAAATACTAAATTAACATTCATATACCATCTGTTGCAGTGATGCTTTCTTCCATATTACAAAGTGACTTTATCTGGGAACCTAACCAAATGCAAAGCTCAAAAAATTCTGGTGAAGACAATCCATTTTCTGCTGCTTTTTTCAGGGCATCCTCCTCCAACAGGGCACCCGTGTACCTGCACAGACAGTTAAACATTAGTAATCAGAAGTAAGTGTAACATAAAATATATATAGTTTCAAATTATCTTTCTCTGACCTGGTTAGTAACTGTACTTAAAGGAATTAATCTTTCTACATTACTTTTGTCTATGAATAATTCAGACTTTTTTCTTCAACCACACCAAAAAAATATTGGTCATTTATAAGCAAAATAGTTTGTCAGAAAATATGAGACAAGCATTTTCACATGTGTACGTGAAAACAGACTTTGATCTCAGAACACGCCTAACAGAGAAGAACTCAAGTACTAAGTGTTTAGTGAAATTTCTTCCTAACAGTAACAACTGACTGCCCTGGAGTACTGGGAATAACGTAACTGAAAATTAAATTTCGCACAGATTTTCTCCCGTACCATGGGAAGCACATCGCGGGAGGTGGGCAGGCACCAAAGAGCGAGGCGCTGCCCCGCCAGCGTACAGCGGCCGCCCCAGCGCCAACCACGGCTGCTGCACCCACGGAGCGCCCGGGCTCCTCTGCCCTCCCCGCACTACAGCCGGGGGAGCCCACTGCCCACGCCGTGACCCCGCTCCCGGCCCGGGCCCGGCCCCGCCGAGCCCCCGG
>VZTT01061889.1:26618-61655 GCA_013400855.1 Buphagus erythrorhynchus
TGCCGCCGCCGTCCCGGCCGGGGGCGGCCCCGGGCGGCCCCCGCCCCTCCCTCGGCGGCCGTCCCCGCTCCGAGGGGCCGCGGAGCCCGCCTGTGGCTGGGGGTGATCCTTCCGTACAGCCCGGCTCTGCCTTCCTCCCGCGCTGGGGAGCGCCCGGGCTCCCTCACCCTTCCCCCGCGGGGCTCATCTCCTGGCCCTACGGCTGTGCTCCCGGTTTGGCCCAAAACCCCTGCCCGCTGCAGTCGCCTACTCCGCTCCACCGGGTACCAGCCGCCCGGAGAAATACAAAATATATATATATCTGTGAGAGCAAAACATGTGAATTAGTCACTGTTTTAATTCCACAGGGTGTTCTTGAAAAATCCTAACTTTTCTGTATACTAGAGATGTCCTGGACAGGGAGAACAAGTTGGAATTTCCCAAACTGTGTCTTGACACCCGCAAATGAAAGACGATGTTATGAGTGTGATTATATACTTAAGCTCTTCTCATAGTATTACCATTCATGCAGACCACAGCTTTCCCCGTGTCCATTCCTGAGTTTCCCATCTGTGGGGAAGGGAAAAAGAATCATGAGAACGCTGGCTAAAACATGTTTTGTAACCATCTATTCCCATGGGTGTGGACTTTGCCTTTGCTCCATGCCCTTTGCAATTTACAAACACAAACATAAAACCACAAGCACACAAGTGAAAGCACCAAAAGAAGCGGTCCCGGCACTCCACAGCCATTACCGTCCTACAGAAGGCCTATGTGACTTTAGCTGGTCACCAGTGCCCTAGAGCTTTGCAGTTTTTGTCACAATTTCATTTTCACTGGATTGCCAGGTAGGCATCTCCCTCAGCAGTCAGGTAACTCTTGGAGCTAGCATAAGGAAGGAATGGAGGTGCACAGCTAAGATTAGGAAATGAAGATAGCAGTGGGTCAGCACTGAATTGAATCGACTTGAACTGATACAAAATGGCAGCTGTGTCTGTCTGCACTGCAGGATGAAGATGGGAATTCTGGGGAAAGGTCTTCTGCCAATTCTGTATGAAATCTCTACACTTACAAGCTGCGTGTAATCTTTCTAAAAAAAACACAAAATACATGACTCAGTTTTCTATTGAGGTAGGTAAACCTCAAGCATTTACTTGTATGAATATGACAAGTCACAAATTGTTACGCTGTTCAAAGCTGCTTGAGAGGTGTTCCTGCTGCCAGGCTGGCAGTGGGCATTCTCAGCCCTGAGGGCTAGGATGGGGTGGAAGGGTCCTGCAGGCTGCTGCAGCAGGGCCATCACCTCCTGGGCTGCCCTGCCAACAGAGATGGCTTTGGGTTCTGTGTGCTGGGCTCAACCTGCCTGCTCCTAGAGGGGAAAATGAAGCTGCCCACTGATGCACCAACTGCACATTTCAAAAGATTCATTGCTTTGTCCCTCTCATATGCAGCACAGGAATAAAAAATGAGGTCTCCTGAATTCAAACAGAATGGAGCCAGACACCGTTTTAATGCAGGAGAGGTACAAGTAATTTGTAGTACTAAAAAACATTTAGCAGACAATTAATTGACCACTAGAGGGGATCATAGGAGTGGAGAAGGAGTTGAATGTACTACACGATAAATGCTTTCCTCTAATCCAAGCTCTCCTACGTGCAATGTTGTACTGTATGTGCACAGTTTAAAAATGATTGAGAAAAGACAGCACTCTGTGCATACTTAAGTTGATATAAGAAGCTTATATTAAGTTTAAAATACATCAATAATGGGTTTACTTGTTACAATGAAATAGTTTTACACAGATATTTTTTCAGCTTAACTTAGTTCAGAATGTCTGTTTGGCTTCCATGTGTAAAAATATGCTAATCATTATTTTAACCTATTTTTTAAAAATAGGTTCTGTTCTTCAGACTTGCTGTCATTTAAACAAGTGTAGCTTGCTTTTTTAAAAGCTGATGTTCAATTGCTTTTAATCCTTCCATAAGCTTGTTCTTACCTTTAAGGATGATTTAGAAGTAGCTACCCCAGGCAGTAGGAATCTCATTACATCACTGTGGAATCAGACTGCAAGTTGACATTGATCTATATATTTTAATTACATCAGTCTTGCAAATGAAGTATTTGCAGTGTGAATGATGTGATATCAACGTCACTGAACCTGAACAAATTTCCACTAGCTACAAGGATCTTGCCCATCCATTTACTGGCTATCTTGCTGAAATTGAACTTGACATCACATCATAAATACTTGATTTAGAAATCATCCTTCTAGCATCTTCCAGACCAAATCAAGCCACCTGAAACGGTGACATCAAAGTTTTCAGTCCAGAATGAATCCTTTCAAGAAACTATGTACAGTAATAAATTCTGCAGAATACAAAGTTTAGTTCCTGGAAAATGGACTGCTCTCAAATGACTTTCTTGTGGCACATCTCTCTGCACAGGAGTAGGAGAGGGCAGAACCAGGCAGCCATTGACACCTTGCACAATGACTGCAATATATCCACTCGTACCCTTTTTCCAGTGCTAGTCTAAGAAGATGGTGGCTTTTCACTGTCCTTGAGCTGAAATAAAATGAATAAGGCAGTCTTGTTCTGTAAGGTTACAGACTTAATTGCACATAGTTGAACTTACTGAGTTTTGTCATTTACCTTTGAGATCGGTGTGGGGCCTAAATATTTTCAGTGCTCGCACCTTTCAGCATCACTAAATAAATGTGAATAGTTTGCTTCTCTTTTTTTCCTAGTGGTGCATTGCAAGAGAAGGATTATGACTATTAAAGAACCTAAATTTCTTTTTGCTTAAGTGGAGCCTCACACGGAATATATTAATACACAACAATACAGAAAGAAAAGCATTGAACATAAGCAGCTTTACAAAAAGGAAAGCTGAGTGACACATGGAATTGCCAGCAACTTTCACCTCTGTCAGGGGACTCAGATTAATTGTCTTCTTGCTACTGAGATAGCAATTATACTGTAAGGACTAATTACATCTGAAATTTCTGTTGTTGGTTTTTTGGGCTTTTTTTAAAAGGGAAAGTGAGAAGATGATTTAGCCCTTAGGTGCCCAGTGAACATTTGTTTGCAGAAGAGGCTGCAGAGTGTTGGTCGTAATTTTGTAGACATTATTCCATTATGAATGAGATTGAAGCCACAAACTAATGCAACATATCAAGTGAGCAAAAAAAGACAGACCTGCAGTAAGCCTGGCCCCTGCTACAGCAAATGTTCAGCCTGGCAGGACACAGCAATGAATATTCCAAGTTCATATTTCTAATTCTTTTAAAAATAAACTGTGCCCATTTTGCTCTTCAGACCATATGGCATGAATCATTTCAGTGAAGCATTCATCACATCATGATTTACACTGACATTATTTCTTAGAAGTTAAGTGGTGGGGCTTCACTGGGAGCAGCTTCATGTATTACAGCCATTCTTGTCTCTTTCACTTGTTTCACTGAAAGGTAACTTCATTAATGTCAGGTCAAAACTGGAGTTATGGGGGTGAAACCCAAGCACAGTGTTCCCAGTTTTAGGTTTTCTGGTTGAAAGCTAATTTACTCATAAATGTACACAAGCTTTTTATTTTAAGCTTTTGTACTCATGTATGATGTAGTCATAGGTGCCTGGGTGCTACTTACTCTGTTTTCATTTTAAGGAAGTACAACAGAGGAAAGTCTTATGATAGTTATAGCAAATACAAATTTAATTAGAGAATGCTGAATATTTAAATGGCAAAGAAGGTATGTGATCAGGAGTGTGAGTTACCTGAGAGGGATTCCCTTAGGTCAGAAACCTGCTACTGCGTCCTGGCAGCCTGTGTCACTAACACTGTAAGGCTGCAGGGTTGTCCAGGAAAGCCTGTGAACAAGGGCACCAGACACTGTGCTGCATCCACTGGGAAACTGAGTATGTAGATTTGCAGCAGCTCCCTCTTTCAGCTCTTAACTCTTTTTTTTCCATGGATTTCCCACAATTAAGTGAATTTTCTGCGGGTTTTTTCCCCTATTAACCCCCTGCTGAGACACCAGAGAAAGGAAGAACTTCGGCATATAGTATGACATTCTCTGCTAGTCATGTACACAGTGTGACCTTGGGAAATGACTTAACACTCTCTACTTCAGGTATAAAAGAACAGTGTTATCTGGGCAGTAAAGATGGTAGACCAGAATTTAATAAATAGGCGAAATAATGATAATCATCATACTGTCCTTGACTGATAAATGTAAAGTATCAGACTATCTATCCTAAAATAAAAGACATTATTAATTTTATTAAATGATGGGAGTAGATTACTTCTAAAAAAAATTAAAAATCCCTGAATCAAAACATAAAGTAGCAAATGCTGGGTCTTAAATGTAAAGGTGAGACTTTCAGAGTATGAGGCATCCATTCCACTGGGGCTTGACTCACAAGTCATACTTCAGAATTTATAGCAAAACTGGCATCTTAACATATTGGAATAAAGATTTTTTAACAAGCTTCCATCTGTTAAACCAGCGAATTGGCTTGGTCTGATCATGCTTGCTGTTTTAATAAATAGCCAGCATCATTTTTCAAACCACAGCTTTCAAATTATTTTGGAGCATTTCAACTCGCACTAGTTGTGGCCAGTGCTGAAAGATTGACATTGCTTGTGCGTTTGGGGGAGCCTACACCACACAGAGGGCCCAGCCTCCCATCCTGGTGGCTTGGAAGAAAGGCATAGCAGTGCCATTTAGGAAGGGTGGGCTGAGAAGTGACCTCAGGATAGCCACTTCCTTGACTAATGGTATTGCAAATGAGACATAATTGGTCTCAAACAGGAAGGGAGTGAACCACTAAAGTCCGAAAGCAACTCCCTGTCTGGAAGGTGTGTTTGCCACAGCAAAAAAAAGCTACTCTGTAAGCATGGGAAAATGAACTGAGGGCATGTTTGTCTTTTTGCTGGGTTTTTCTTTTTCAACAGCACAAATGAAAATGTCAACACAGAAGCGTGCATGGAATTAAGTTCTTGCTTTTCCCACTCTACAACAAGACATTGAGGGTGTTTTTATATTTTTCAATCATTTTATATATTAATATGAAAGATTAAAGCAAAGCATCAGTAAAGTTAAAATGAATGTTTATAGTCCAGAGTAAAGCAGTCAAAAAGCCATCAAAAAGAAGTCATAATGATTTAAAAAAGGGAGGATTAAAAACATTACTATTAACAGCTAAAAAGACACACTAGTATGAAAGGCTGAACATGCTTACATTATGCAACATGCTTCTCAAGTCCTGAGTGATAGGAGTATCCAAAACAGGAAGTGATGAAGATTTGGATGTTGACCACCAATCTGTACCATCAGTTTTTCTTATGAGACAACAGAAATAAATGAATTTTGCAGTTTGTTGTTTCTTCTCTGTCTTCTCTATTTCTACATCCATGCTCGTCAGTTTCTCATCCATGCTTTTGTGGGATGTATCCAAACTTTTTCTCCTCTCCACCTCAATCTTGTCCTTGTCCCAGTTCCCCAAATATACTTCAAGAGACTGCAAATCACAGGAAGTGGCAAAGGTTCAGAGAAATGGTTGCTTAAATAATCTAATCTATGTGAAGCAGTTGAGGTGACATAGCTGAAATAATAAAAAAATTAGTAAATTAAAGGAGTGTGAAGCATTTGAGCCCAAAATACTGAAATATGCCTGGATTAGAAGCAAGTTTTAAAAGTATGATGTGGCCTTTAATGAATGGAGTCTTCCTCTCATAGAAAATTCAATACAAACTCACATATGTGCCCACATCCATACATATACATATGTATATATAAAAGCAGCTCCTTAACTTATATTTCAGGTTGGGGGAGGTTTTGGTTCTTAGTGTCTCTTTTTCAAATGATTCACCTAGGTACTGCTTTTGTGAAAAGTTCTTAGCATAATTCTATTGGATTCTCCTAGGAAAAGAAATCAGGTATTTCTGGAAAGCTTTTTTTCCTTACCCTTGAACTGTAGGCCTTTTTTTTTTTTTTTAATAGTAACTCAGCCTTTTGGTTTTCTTTTAGCCCTTTCACCCTCTCTGTTGCTATTCCTTGAGAATTGTGGGTGGTTGATGAAGTAGTGAACATCACATGATGCCACTTAGCAACCTGATGTTCATAAATAGCAACAATCATTTTTCTAATGGCTATTTTTCCCCATCAGAAAAAAAAATGTTTAGACCCATTCCATTCTGACAGTGCTGAATTCTTCATCTGACTTCCAGTACATTTATTGCTTACATTTATTCCTTTCTGGGGGTCCAATTTCACATGATTATATCATGGCTGATGCTATTAGGAAGCTTCTAACTTTTTTCTGAGCTTACTGGTAACATGTAATGACAGTAATTGTTAGCATCATTGAAGTTCTTCAAGAATAGTCTCCTCTCCCTTTTCCTAAATGCCTGCATTGCCTAAGTCTCAAATGCTCTCAACATACTGGTGGCTAGTGAGATGAAATCAGAAGGGTCATCAACAAATGATTTTTATATTTTTAAATGCCTTTGGGGAATGCTCAGGAAGCTCAGAGATTTATCAATTCTTTCAAAAAGAATCTGGTAGGATTTGTTTGTATCCTCTTAATATTAGTATAATCATTTAAAATATTAGCTTTGCTGTGAAGGACTGTCTCTGTTAAATGACAAACTTTTGCAAACAGCTTACCTTCACATGAGTATTAAGACAGAAGATAAGATTATAAGCTATGGAAAGTAGAATTGTACAAGCCTTTGAAAAGGATCTTGCAAAAAATTGCTTAGGAAATACAGTGAAATTATACAACTGACTAAGCCCAGCTTGTCCTCAAGGAGTTCTCTAAGTGCACAGAAGAAAAACCAGCCCCAAATCCTGTCTGAGCAGCATCAGTTCCCCACTCCCTAACCATATGGCTGCTCCTTAGAAAGCTGGGGGCTCTGTAACTGAGAAGAGGGAGTAATGTGGGTGAAACCAAGACAGTGTCATCGTGTGTGCGTGACCGCTTCCACAAATCCTCCAGCTACTCTGTAAATACTCCTCTCCCTCTCACTATTTGCATTGGTAATTCATACACCACATAAGTAATGGCTCAATGACACAGATAGGGAAAAATACCTGGTTTTCTTGCTCCCTTTACTTTTCTTCATTTGGCATAAAAAAAAGTGAAAATTATACTGCAAAACAGAGAAATAAGGAAAGCTGTACTTCCTTTCTATTTCCAAGACATCTTTGTCATTCATACCATCTTTCTGTGGATCTGCATTTCAGTTCTATAAAACTGAGGGGAAAAACCCTCTGCTAGAAACACTAATGATGCCTCAGAACTCTACTGCTCTCACACCGCTGCAGTATCTTGCATCAGCAAACTATTGTTATCCGAGCCACTTTAGGCACAGCAGCTCAGGAGGTTGACAGCAGTGAAATCGCTACAAGCAGTCTTGAAATTTCAACTTCACTGTGTCTGGTGGAAGCCAGAAGAATAAAAACTGCAAAATAAACTGTTTCCTCTTGTTGAGGGAAGTGAGGACAGAGGTATCTAATCAACAGCTCTCAATCTACTAAAACCTTTAAACTCAGTTTAACAGGAGAGGCAGATAAAGTGATACATATAGTGTATTACTTTCTATGCTTTCTTCCTGTGAGCAAGCAAAATTAAGACTACTTTAATGAAAGATGAATTAATCCAAGCTGGGATTTGATGTAAATCATGCAGCATGAGAAAATGAATGAAAGATTATGGCCTCTGCAAATGTATTTTTTGTTCTTTGCCAATACAAGGTTTATTTTCTTTTTAATTCACATTTTTATTACAATATACATGATGGGATTATTCACAGAAATCATCATATTCAGGGTGTACTGGCTGGAGACATAGGAAGAGAAAGTCCTTAGCCTGATTACCTCCCAACATATTTTTATTTGCCTGATAATCTTTTTGCATTTTATAGTGCAACAAATATAAAAAAATTTTTATATAAATAAAAAAAAAATTGATCTGGCTTCTGCAGCAAAATATCATGTAGCAAGTAAAAACAAACTAGTAGATAAGTTTGCTTCACAGCTTAACTGAATTTCATTGTAAGCCCCCTACACAGACCTACGTGTTGCATTTAGATCCATTTAGGTACTTATCTAAGAATGATATTCATTAATAGTCTTTTAAAACCCCCATTTTAACGATAAACTTAAACTTTTAATACATTTTGTTAGCTCTTGATGCTGACCTTCCCAGATTATAATTCTCCTTACTTGTTCTGAACATTAGGGGACACCACTAACACATTGGTATTATTTAGGACTTCTTCTGTAGGAGCTTTTGCTCATCCTTATTTTATTTTTTTACAATATAGGCACCTATTCAGACATTAACCTGCCTAGAAGATTTCCAGCCATAAATAGAAACAAAAAGTAACTAGTGCTGAGACCTGACCAAACTTTGAGGTATGCTGTTTCCTATTTCTCTCAGTAAATGAAGAGTTCAGCATCTTGCAAGACAGGAAGCTCTCTGTTTCAAATCACAGTACATACAAATCACAGTACATACAAAGCATGTAAGTTGTCAGTGGCCCAGTTGTGGCAATGGAAAAGCTCCTTTAAGAGAATTTGAGTACACCTTGTAGGCAGCCAGGGATCTTTTCACCACTCCTTTCTAACACAGGGCTGGTGCTCCTTGCTCTCTATTAAAACATAAAGATAGTGGAAAAGTATTTTTAGATGGAAGAAGTTGGTTTAGTTGGTGATTCCACTGAGACACTGCTGTGTTTCAAGAAGAAAAATATGGTGGATAGAAGGGACGAGTCAGGATAACATGCTGGAGCAGCATCTAGGCCAGCTTTCAGCTCTGTCAATTTTCTTGAAGACAAGTTAATGGAGGGACCCAAGTCTACTCCTAGGTTTTGCAAGCTACCAGCTGCAATGCTGTGATGTGAAAGTCCAACCTGTCTTTCATAAAGCATGACAAGTCTTAGATGTGTAAGGGTAAAGCTCATAAAACTGATTGATCTGAGTAAGAGATAGCTTAGTTATCCACTGGGAAATACCAAGGGACAGGCAAGGGTCCAAGGGTTGCTGTTGTTCTAAGTAACAGTCAAATTGTGTTTATTAATCACTAAGAAATGAGGGATGGAAGTTGTAGATTTTAACTCACTATTTCTGCATTTTCTGTATTGTGGGAGATCCAAATTTGAACCTCTACTGTGCATCCTTTGGTCACACCCGCCCAACACCCCCAGACCCCTCTGCCGACTCCCATCAGCCCATCATGTGTTAGCCTCCCCCCACCTGCTCTCCCTGCTTCATGTCCCCAGACACAGCCCCCATCACGTCCCTGTCCCCATCCCACTAGGCTGCAGGCTGAGGCTTTCTCAGGCAAGCCTTCTTCTTGAAGATTGTCAGTTATGAATAAATTGTTTTCACTGAGAAATTTCTAGAATTAAGTCCGCCCCTACCTAGCTGCATGCCTTGGAAATGTGCCTTTTTGACACAGTAAGTATGTGTTCTATAGAAGGCACACTGCACTAAAGAAATTTTTCAGAGAGCCAGGTGGATGGAACAATCACCATCACTTAGGAGCACTGACACCAGCACTGATGGGGTCCAAGCCTGGTACTCTTAGCCCAAGGGGTTACTTAGACAGGCTGAACTATTGAGACTAATTCACATGCCCTCCTTACTGGAGAATTTTAGTTAGTTAATCAAGAATCACAGATAAACTATGAGGAACCTTTGTTTTGTGAATCATGGCAGATCCCTGGAGCTGCCCAGCAACTTGCTGTTTGATATGATTGCAGCCTGATACACCTGTATGTCCAGCCAATATATAATATAAATTCACACATGAAATACTAGGCACTGAGTGATTTCAGGTGCTTTTTAGTGTGGAGTAGATAAAGCAACTGAATGTGTCTGTAAGTGCCTACAGAAACACCAGAGGAAAAAAATCCTTGCTCTGAATTTAGCTCACAATCCCTGTGAGAGGCAGTTGGCTGTCCATGAAAAGGGAACGCCTCCTGGAAGTATTATAAAGGAAACCACTTGGTAAGTGTAGAGCCAGTACAGCTGTGTACAGAAAGGGGGGCAGGTTAATGTACTTGATAGAATAAGACACTCTCTTGAAATATAGATTTCAGCTGGAGAAAATACATTTTCAAACCAAAATGTTAAGTGAATTTCTTCCTAGATTCTACAACTGTTGTAAACATTTATGAAGAAATGACCAATTTGAGAATCAAAAGGATGATTAACAGCTTTAGTTTTATATGCTAGCAGCCAAATTCATTTCTCACTTTGTGGAATTCATCCAGACTTCTACTCTCTAACTTTAGGGAGTTATTCCAGATTTAAACCAGTGTAAGCAAGGGCAAGTTAAAAATACTTGTGCCACAATTGGCCTTGAAAATACATTTCTCCATGATAGACATTAAACTGGCTGCTGAGGCAGACAGCATGTCTTGCCCATAATAATTTTGTATTTACTTCTTTTCCTCAGTCCTTAAAATGAGTTCATGACTTCATGACTCTAAGAGTAAATGCATTATATAATGAATACACTTTTTATTCAATATTTGGGGGAAACTAAAGTAAATGTTGTATGTAAGAATACTGCATGGAAAAAGCAGTGATAATAATCTGATGAAGGAGTCAATAAGAAGGCATTTAGTTAATCCTGTGGTCTGAGGTAAATGGCAGACAATCATGTAAACCTAATTAATATCATAAAACAAATACAAAAAACATTAGCCTGTCAGTTCTCGACTAATCTCTTATTTTCTTCAGAATACCATTGCATGAAAAGGTTAGGGCTTATATACTCAATTAAATCTAATTCCATAAATAATTTGTCATGCTTTAGCCAAAATTGACTCAATCTACACTCCTGCAAGCAGATCTTACACAGATGGACCTTTGGAAACAAGCTCTGCCTAATGGCCTTTCCACCCTATTATTCTGGTACCTCAGCATTGCACAGAGAGAGGGGGATTAGTGAGGAAAGAGAAAAACCACACAGCCATTGTAATACTTATGATGTCAAGTTTCAGTGCAGACAGTTAAGTGAAAGGAACCTTGCTGAAGCATCAGCACCTGGGAAAAACTCCTGGGAATAAGTGTGTTTTCTTTGGATTGTATTTTTGGTTTGGGAGAAGAATTTGTGACATTTTCTTTGAGGTTTTATAAAGCAAATGTCCATAATGTATCAGCAATTTTAATTCCTGTTCATTCTGTTGTTTCCTTCTGCTCTCCATTAATTGTGGACGATTCTACACCATTTTTAGATAGTCTTTCCATGAATATGGCACTGTGGCTAAACATTATAAGATGTACTTTGGATGTCTAAAAGGCCATTTCTTCATACCTTTATGCACAGACTAGAATAGAATATCAGAGGATGGACAATATGAGACTTGAAAAACAACTACTTATTTTTCACAAATTAACTAGAATTGAGTAAATGGGAATCTCAGAAGTATTTTTAAAAAGTATTTCTTTATCTACCTGAGCTATCTGAGATAAACTAAATTTCAGCTCTCAGATGAGGACAATTACTACCTGTGTGATGAACTAGCATGTTTTACCTAGGGAAAAGGATAATACAGTATTTTTTATTGTTTTATTTTTCTGCTTATGTAGTACATATACGTTGCTTAAGTAACAGTTCAGTTATTTCATTATGTCAACTGTTAAAGTGTAAAATGCTAAAATTGGGTGCCAGCCCTGAATCCTTGTTCCTGTTCAGTCCTGACCTAGCAGTTGGCCATCCCCAGGAAGAGTCAGTGGGGATTTTCCTGGGTGTATTAGGAATGACAGGGAAGACACATAGAAGAGCAATTGTCCATCTGCTGCAAATCTCTATTAAGTTGTTCTGCTCAATTTTACCTCAATTTCTCCTCGATTTTATCTTCATCTCCAAAAGGAAGAGGAAGAAAAAAGACTAGAGAACAGCTTTTCTACTTTAAATTCAGAATTTGTGCAAAATATTGGGTGCTTTGTCCAAGATTAATGAAATTCGATGAGCATTAGCTGTAAACAATAGAATTTTTTGTTTTGCATAGATGTCACTGATAGACTTTGAAGAACCTTTCTATGCATTTTGTATTGTTATACTTTGCTAACTGTATTGCCCTTTTCCTGTTGCCCTTCTTGTTGTATTTTTTCTCCTAATGACAAAGCAGAGTCTAATTAGATTTGTAAAAAAAAATTACCCAACTATTAGTCTTTATTGAGAACTAGTAAAGAACTCACTGTTAAGAAATAAAACAAATTAAGAGGGATACGTGCATGTAGTAAAGAGGTGTCATGGAATACAGGAAAAGGGCAGCACCTTTAAATTAAGAAAGGAAAATGATGTAATAATGATTAAACCACAAAACAGAACTCCAACACAGTGAATGAGCAATGAAAATAAGGTAATAAAAAGGAGTACTGAACTAGCTCATGAGACATGTTATTACAGTGAATATTATGCTAGGACTGTTTATTTTGCTTAGCATTATGGCCACCTTCAAGGTTGCTATGACAAATGTGTGAGCGTTTAATGGAAAATGAACACTTTTTTATAAAACTAAAAAGGCATCCACCAGCTCTCTGCCTACTCAATTTCCTAAATTACGTGCCACATAAATTTAACTTCATTGGCTAACTAAACAAATGTTAATATTAACCACTTATGGGTTAAAGCAATTTTTGAAATATTCAGTGACATTCTCTGTTGACATTCCTCATTCCATAAATTTTAATCTATGCAGTTTTGCTTTACTCAAAATGTAAGGCACAATAACAGCACCTAAATAGGAAGTTCTACTAGCTAAAGGGCTGATCTAGTTTAAAAATTAATATATACAGCTTCTACTAGATTTAAGGGATATTAAAGTTATTTTTCATAACTGGCCTTTCAATGACATTTTTTTCCATGGCACTGAAAGAGTCTTATTCATGTATGACTAAGTGACACTAAAATTTATGCAAGGTTCTTACAGCAGAGGGAGTAAGGGAGGAAAAGCACAACAGTGTTTCTCCATGCAACTTACAAAAACATTATCAATGTGGTTCTTTCATTGAGCAGTGACAAACTCAGAGGCCTGTTACCAGCTGGAATAGATGTACTGGACCAAACAAAGAGGGAGAGTGGAATTGGGACAACAATAGTCCGAAAGTGAGCTGAAAACAGAGCACAACAAGGTCACTGGAACCCAATGCACAGGAGGGTTGCACATTTACAGGGCTGTTCTCCAGGCTGTAATCCAACTTCTAAAGATTAAGATTAATTTCTAAGGATTAGGTGTTTGGGATGTTTGATGGCATAGAAAGCAGGTAAGGGGCTCCCATCTGGCCTCTCAGGATGTGTAAGGGGAGTGGGAGAAAGCTAGATTAGCCTTGCAGCATTTGAAGCTGTGTAGGTAGTGCTTATTAATGTAATTAAATAATGAAAATACTAAATGGGGAGTGGGGTCTCAATGGAAGCTCTGAGATAAGAAGAAAAGGTTGTGTAAAAAGAAGAATATAAGATCAGGAAGCTGAACTAATCACATTTCAGCATTTCAAAAGGAATAGATCAATTTCCTCTGCTGGGACCTCAAGCTGAAGGTACATTGCCCTCTAACCTGACAACTAAAGATATTGTGTGTGATATTATTGATGGAAACCTTGTTATATGCTTTTTCTTTTCTGAAACGTTGTTTAGGAGTAGCATTTTTTGGCAATTTTTTTTCTGTTTGTTCCTAGGGGATGACTGGAAGAAAACTGTCATGGTTTGTTCATCATAGCACAAGATTTGCAATTTCATTGTTGAGGTGAATGGTGATGAGATGAGACATAACTCTGTCACTTCCAGATTAACAAAAAGCATCAGGAGGCTTCAAGTCACAGCACAGGAACCTGTATGACTACAAGGGATACCGATCATGTTCTTGCCTGATGTTTGCTGTTGAAGATTCAGGCTTATAACAGATCTGCTAAAAGAGCTGTCCATGACACTGTCAAAAGAACTCTAGAGCAGCGTGCATATAGATGAGGCACTTCTACAAATGTTCCCAAAGTTGATGCTCTTCTAATGGCAGGTGTCATAAAAACCTAACTTGCTGCTCAGGGAACAATGTATGCAAGCAAGTAAGTGACTGAGAACAAGAGCAAAAAAACCACAGAACAACCCAAAACACTTTTCTAGGATGTACTTGGTGGTGGGAGAGAAGCAGAATGTCCTGCCTGTCAAGATTTTGCTTGAGACACCACAATTTGTTTACCCAGCTATGGAGATTTTGCTTAAGATACCACAACTTGCTTAACATCAGGCTGGGTGTATTTGCCATTCCTCAGGACATGCTGTGGTTCACTAAGCTCTTCTCAGTTGAAAAGAAACTTTTCATGCCATGCCTCTGCAGAGTGCTGCATGCAATATTTATGTTGGTAGAAGAGCTGAAATGACTGTGTTTGAGTTAAACAGATGAGCAGAACTAATGCAGGGGCTGAGCAAGGCTGAATACCAAGCGGCTAAGGTAAATCCCAGCTCAGCTTTCTCATTCTGGGCAGTTAATGGCTTGAAAACATTGAAACAAACTTACACAGATTATGTGTAGCATCAGCCCTTAATAACACATCTGGAGCTATTTCACCTGAAGAAGACTGTCAATAAACCACTGTGAGACACAGTTTACATGTTATCTAGCTGACTGATTAACTTCTGCTTGCTCACTGAAATACATACTGGACACAAAAGTCTTCAGCAAGCATAAGTTTTTGGATGAAACCAAGTCTGTGCACTCAGCAATCCTTGGCATTCACCACATTGTATATGAGCTCAGTTAGTATTTTAAGCAATTTTACATTCTGAATGCCTGAGAACTATGGTCACTCTAAGTTCCTATATTCAAATATATAATTGACTTGGAGGATACTATGAAAAAAATATGCTTGGGAAAGAGCTTTGCTTCAGTCCTGATTTGACATCACAAATTACTGTTAGCTGTGATTTAACAGTATCAAAAGAAGTCAAAGGCAAGACACTAAGTTTTCAGGTATTGTGCTGATCTACATGATGACATGGCAGGCTTTTGAATAACTGTGCATAACATAGCTATATCTATCTATAGCTATATATAGATATATAAATAACATAGCTAGACTATGCCTACTGACACTAAGCAGCACCTGATGATACCTACCTCTTTACTAGCTTTCTCCACTTTTGCAAGAAATCGAGGTAAGAGTGAACTGGCAATCTTTCGAGATCTTCTTTAAAACTGTTGCTGTAGATGTGTTGTTGACAAGTTACTTACTGTCCAAAAAAGGAAGAAAAGAACTCACTGAAAATTCTATTAGCCTGTTGCTACGAGCCACATTTCAGAAGCTGTTTAAAGTCTAGTAAGTGACTATCCAAGCATGCCAGCAGCCACTGAGATGACTGCAAGTAGAGTTGATCTTCAAAGTCAGAGATACAGTTAAGCATTAACTGCATCATGTAGTGGAAATAGGGAAGAAAAGATGATTGCAAGACAACTGCAGCTGATGAGGTGCCATTCAACCATCCATGTAAATATGCAATCTGAAATTCCTTTTGGGCTGCATCACAGATGTCAAAGTTCCACCAAGTCCTTGCAGTGTGTTCACCAAATGCTCTGACAGCCAAGACTTTCATCTCAAGTGATGTTGTGATAGTATGTCAGTTGCTGTGTTTTTGCAGACATGAATCATTAATGATGTCAGCCTTTTCTAAATGACCTTTGCAACACGTGGGAGCAGTTCCATTTAAATGTTCTTACATCCAGTTACCACACACACAGTTTTAAACTGGGCAT
The DNA here is from genome assembly GCA_013400855.1 of Buphagus erythrorhynchus. Classification (NCBI taxonomy): domain Eukaryota; kingdom Metazoa; phylum Chordata; class Aves; order Passeriformes; family Sturnidae; genus Buphagus; species Buphagus erythrorhynchus. The sequence goes on from VZTT01061889.1 coordinate 42,360, forward strand.
GCCTGAAGATTTTTCTACAGTACAATCATTAATTACACAAGGTGAGATTTTTCACATACACAAAACTTTTAGAAGGCAAACTATCCCAGAAGAGGTCCACACACATAGCAAGACTTAATTTGTCTATTTACAAATCTGTATCACTTTGATGTCTTGCAAAGGACAGTCCTTTAGCCAACAACCTGATAAGGAAGCCTACATTTTTTAAAGGTCATTTGTGGATAAACGACAGTAACACAACACATCACTGATTTAGTACATGCTACTTATGAATCAAAGAGCAAGCCCAGGTGGTGTTCTGTCTACAAAAAGATTCCACTTATATATATAAGACTCCACATATAACCTTATGATTGCCTGCTTCATGGAGGGGAAGGCTTCTATATCTTCCTCAGAAGATTAAAAGTAGCTGCTCAAATGCAAGCCCTTAGGAAAATAGTGACAGAATCAAGGGAGCAAGGACTTGAATTTAAGCTGTTTCCCAGTGCAGGCAGCTTGGCACTCAAGAGGTAACTGAAGCCTATCCCCAGGGGTATTGTTACAGGTAACTTCTATCTCATTCTTCAGCAGGTATGTAGCCAACTGGAAATACCTGCACTGGGCAAAGCACATTGTAAAGGTTAGTTTGGAAGAAACTATTCTATATCATCTAGAAATATAAAAGTCAACTGGTTGAACAATTTCTAAATTATTCCAAGTAATAGCAACTGTCCTAACAAACTTACAAATCAGATCTGCAAAAGTTCTTACCCTACTTTTCCCTCTAAATGTAAATGTTTATGTTAAGAGAAATTCAGAGGGAATGGAGATAACTGCTGCAGTGAAGGAGTTTCAGTAGATACATCTGGGCCACACATTCAGGGTGTGAAGTCAAAGTGAGTCTTACAGCTCCAGTGCCTTACAATCCTAATTCTGGTGCCAAAGGTATATTACTGCAAGATTGAGGAGTGATAGCATGGAAAAGTACAACCAGTGTAACCACTCGCACCCTCCCTTAGCTTACTTCCCACCTTATGGGAGGAGTAGGGGGTTTTTTGGTTAATCTTGAGGCAAAATCCTTCTACTTTCCTTACACTACTGTAAAGCCTCACAGCAGCACTTACCAAGAAATGACATTTACGATTAATAAACATTGGAGGAAAATACTACCAGTAGACAGAACTGCCACCACACTCATGAATGTGAGACAGTTCAGAGGTATCAGGCTGAACAAATGAGGACTGAGAGGAAAGCAAAGATGTGACTGGTCTAAAGGGAAGAGAAACTTTAGGGAATAATTCAGCATTTTTTGGAGACATTGGTGGATTAATGGAGAGAAAGGCTAGAGAGCGCATGAAGTCATCAAGGATAGTGCAGGAAGGACTTGAGTCACAATCAGCATGTTATTGACTAAGCTGATGAGCCAGACTTACCACCTCACTGCTGGCTGGAGGTACAGTAGCAGAAATCCATTGGCAGCAAGACATCCAACAAGCAAATGATGCAGTTCAGGTACATTTGAATTTTCCAGAAACACAAAAAGGGCCAAAATTTTTAGAATGTTTCATTTTTCTAAACTTCATAAGAGAGAAACAAGACTAAGAAATGTGGACTGGCAATTACATAGTTAAAAATCTATTCTAGTAACCACTTGAGAAAAATGTCTGTCTAAAAATGGGATGAATATTTGTGTGCAGTAACATTACTTTGATTTTTTAATAGTGGCATGAAGGGGAATGACTCAGCCTTCTCAAGTCCCCACTCATCCTCTGGCTCTGCTTACTAAGAACAGTTTAAATTTTGTAGTAGGTACAGGGTCCCAGATTCACTGACTAGCTGCCAGCTCTGCCTGTACTCACCCACGTCCAATCTCACCCTGCTGCTGATGCTTCAGCCTGAGCAGATGTGTGTGCCTTTCAAATATACTGTGCACAGGCATTTTTACCTTGCTTGGCTGAGGCCCCAGATTCCAGCCAGGTTTTAGAGGTGCTTTTAAGGTAGAACTGGTAATCTGGAAAAGGTTTGGAGGTCCTGATTTTTTTTTTTTAACTAAACTATCTTGAAGTTAGCAACTCTGTGAAAACATTTTTGTGCCAAAAGAGCATGTGAAGCAGCTGTTCAGTACTTATGCAAACACCTGTGAATATTTTTAAACTTACTAACACTTAGCTTTCCCCCTCACCTCAATACCATGCTAATACCTATTACTTATATTGAAAAGCCTTTGTTCATGAAACATATTCATATTTTAATAATGCTGACAGTGAAAAACATTGAGTTATAATGATGACATGAGTAAAATGACAATCCTTCGATCGTAACGTGAAATATTCAAGCATTAACAGTAGGCTTTGTCTCAGAATTAGAGATCAGATTTAGCAGGCACAAAATCACATCACTTATTCTGAAACTATCTTGCTTCTTCAAAACTCATAATTTTCTTGAAAAAACACTGAATTACTGCTGCAGTAAGTGAATTCTGGAGATCACCTATGCCCAAATGCCCAAAGCAGGGTCAGCTTGAGCAAGTTACTCAGGGACCTGCCTTGGTGAGTTCTGAATGTCTCCGAGGATGGAGACTCATCACTTCTCTGGTCAACAGGCTCCAAATGCACTAAAGCCTTCAGAACTATGACTTTAGAAATACAAGTTTACTAATGTAGCTAACACAAAAAAATCTGTGCAAGTCTACCACAAACTAGAATTAATCAAAAGTCTGGATAGCACCACTATTTTAGAACAGCACTGTTTATTAAAACGTCTGGACAGCAGTTAGCCTTCAATACCAATCAATTCATCTGTGCAAATCCCAGACATGCACCATGTACAAAGAGGAGTGTTCTGTACTATGACTTGGCAGATTTCTGAAACACTGTCTGTTATGGACAAGCAAGGACCTTGACTGTATCAGGCTTTACTTATTAATCCAGGTGCACAAAAAGGTGCTGGGGAAATCAGAAACTGCATAGCTGTATTCAGAATGAAATTTCTTGTTAATGCTGCATCACTTGTCAACACATCCTGAAGAGATTAATTCTGTGAGCAGGGTCCAGATGATGCTCCTCTTCCTCATCTTTCCTTCTCTATTCCCATGATTCCACAGAGGTAATTTAACCTCTGTCTGACAGTATACCTCTTCACCTTGCAGAGATCACCATTCTCACTTCTCACGTCTCCACCAATTTCCAGGCTTCCAAGAAGTAACAGAAGACCATTAAACCCAAGGAAGCAGGAAGGGTCATTCAACATTCTCATGAGAGAAGCAGCCCTGAAAGAAAAAGAGTTCTCTCCTTCATAGGCACCATTTTTAACACTTAGCTGTAGTTACAGAAAACAGGAACAGTGGATCCTGCACAGCTGGTGACTCAAGTGTCTCTAGTACTCTTGAAGGCCAACAGTGACAACCTTCCCAAACGAATTTGTTCCACCTTGGTGGTGTCAACATAGTTACAACAATTGTTAAAATTATTTAACTCTATTACCAATGTGATTTAGGGCAAGAGAGCAAGCCAAGGGTTGTTAAGAGCTTCAGTGTTTTAGTTTTCCTGCTCCCCTTGAAAAAAGTCGATGTTTTGCAGAATCCAGCCCATTACCTGTCTTCTAAACAGTTAAATGCAAATAGGCAAGAGACAAAAGAAAACTTAGGTAAAACCATATCAGATTTGGAAAACAGTTATTTGGATTGGTCAGTCTGTGGCTGAATGTGCACCTAATGGAGACAACTTCTCAGCATTGCCATATTCAAGAGTAATGCAGTATTTCAAACTCTTTTGAGGCTTGCAATACAACTTTTAAATACTGTTTATAATGGGCATTTAGTAAGCAGCAGCTATCATCATCAGATGCACACAAACTGTAAAAACTCTATATGCTGGCAGAGAAAGCTGAAGACGACTTCAGTACACACAGAAAGAAAAAGGGAACAAGTTATGGAGAAAAGACAGGAAAGATCACTGTAACACTTCCCTCACAGGCAATCTAAGCAACAGAAAAGCACCTAAGCACATTGTCAGGTACAAAGAGACAGTCAGCTCCAGTGAAGGGCAGTGATAACTGCTGACACCAGCAATATGTTTGCACAACCTCCTTCAACTTCAGAAACAATATTCTCATATTTTCAGTTTGAAAGAAGCAGTTCACTACACCACTTGTTTACATGGGATACAAAATGGCAAGTTACTTACACAGAGGGCTAGGAGATGTCAGGTGTAAATAGATTTGTATCCTACAAATGTAGTACTAGAAGGAGAGAGCTCATATAGGAGTGGTTTGGCAGGTTGCAATATTGGAGTAAGGAAGATTAGCCCATAACTCAAAGTCAATTTTACATACAACAGTAAGTTTAATTTTCTTAACAGGCTTTCTTATAGGTACTTTTATCACTGACCACAGAAACAGATTTGATTGATCAGTACTGAGCTTACATTTAGAAGGGTGTCTCCCCTTCTTTGTAACAGTTATTATTTGGTCAGCTTATTTACCCTGATTCATATTGCTCAAAATCAGAATGCAGAAGAGTTTTTGTTGGTGGTTTAAAAAATAAAAAAGCAGCAAATGCTAAACATGAAATAATTGTTCCTGTGTATTACCTTGAACTGACATAGATAATTGCATATTGCTAAAAACATCGGATATAATTTGGTGGGTACTGAGATGTGCCTGGAGTCTGCCAAACCACCACTTAGCTAAAATCACAATTAATCTGAGAAGCTTATTCTGTCAAAGACATTATTTTCTCAAATATTCCCAAGCCCCTCAAGTCAGGGCATGGATATCTAGAGATACAAGTTTCTTGAAGAACTGACTTACCTCTTTTTTTCCTTTTCCTTCTAGGTAAAACCAAGTATTGTTAGTGATTCACAGTATGCATTACTGAAAGCACAATTAAGTCAGATCCCATTGTGTGTGTATACACACTGTCCAATATCAAATTAAAGGTATAAAATGTGGATTATTTTGTATTGTCATTCATTTACTTGTTATGTCTATTTTCAAACTGTTAAATTATAGCTTGTGTTCTCAAATTATGGAAGTGACAATACAATCCTACAAATTGAAGTCTTTCTGTTCTGGAATGGGATCTCATAGTGATCCATGACAGTAAGCAAAAAGGTTCAGGAAACAGTGATACAAAGGGCTGAGTATTAATTGCTCAATGACTTGGATATTTTTGTGAATTCTCTTTAGAAACTGGCCACCAGCTCTGTGAACTCCAGCAACTGAGTTTGACTCAGCTATAAAGAAAAAAACACAAGAAAAAAAAGAGAAGAAACAAAAAAAACCCCAAAAAACCCACCACCATAAAACCCACAAAATTAAAAAAAAAAAAAACAAAAAAAAAACCCAAAAACACAAACCAAGAAAGAAAAAAGAACAAGAAAAAGAAATCAACAAGAAAAAGAAAAGAACAAGGACCCATTACCTATCCTTTTTTCTTGTTCAAACCCAGATGACTGTGCATTAACCATGACATTAAGGTAGATTTATCTGAGACATAAGACTAGGTTTCTAAATTGTATGAAATCATGTTTAATGCTGAACTACTTTCTCATACACGTTTTTCACATAGTTCTATAGTTTTGTCTACTAACTCCTCACCTTATTTGCCATTCAATTAATTTGTCTGTTTCATTTCTCTGGTAGAGGTGCATTTTCACATCATCAATTAAAAGCTCAAGTATCTACACTTAATAGTCCATGTAACATTTACACCTGGCAATAAAAATTCTTCAAGTTAGCAACTGATCAAATGAACAGGAAGAATTACTTTATTGGCTGTAACCAATAAGAAAGCATTTGTAAAACCTAGAGGCAAATACAGTCCAATTTAAAATAATCTATCCTAAACCCTGACCACTGAACTTTCAAATTAAGATCTCACAGATTTCTACTTGTTCATTTTTCTTTATGGACTGATTAGTTTCCCTTCCTTTTCTGGTGGATATCTTATTCTGTAACTTACACAAAGCTTAGAATTATATTCAGAGATATGCATTTTTGTGATGGGGTCAAGTGGTAACTCAGATATATATGTTTTATGTACAGGAATCTTGACCTCCTCAGCATGTTGTCAACGACAAGTATTGCTGTGCACACAAAGCAAATGGGTATAAGCCCACTTTTCTTTAAAACATTTTAGCAACTCTTAAAAATGGTTCCTACAATGAATGATGCTAGAGTTTGAAGGTAATACCTGTATTTACTTGTTTTTATTCTGTTCTTGAGCTGCAACATTTCATTTCATGTGCACTGTTCTGAGCAATCCCAACACAGAATGGAAAAACATTATTTTTTCATTTCAAGATAGTTTTAATCAGGTAATTACAAGAAAACATTGAAACAGCTTTTATGGTGTTATCTACTATGTCAACTTACAAGGATATGATGTAACAAACCAGTTACAAACTTAAAGACATATTTACATTATATACTCAAAGTAACAAGCTATATTCATATTCTTTAGGCAAACACCTATGGGATGAATTAATTAAATTATACATCATTTAGTAGACACAAATAGCAGTTGAGGTTTAATGGAAACAATATACACATGAGGCACTTTGAGGTCATTAGGGTGAAAAGCAAATGGCACCAAGCAAAAGAAGGAAAACATGTACAGCTTATACTGCAGCTTTAAATATGAAGGCTGCTTTTTCACCATATGCTTTGATTTCTTTAACGAACCACAACTTTTACAATTAAGGGAAACTTTCAGAGGAAAAAAGAAACCAAACCCAACAGCCCCCTCAACCTGTCTTTATATTTGTAAATGCATCAAAGTAAACAAGTTTTATCCACCCAGCTGCTGGACTAATAGTACCATAAGGCATTTTTTAAAAGTTCTTGTTTTTTTTTGCCAGCCAGCGAACCTGATCTTCATTTTACTAATATGAATGTATAGCTGTACTGGCTGCACACTGCGCTGTAAGCTTGGAAAATATTTAAAGTCTAATTTAAACCTAGGCATTATTTACACAAGTGTTCAACATTATCCTCCAGGTACACACAAACAGATCATTCTGAAGAGAACTCATCCAAAATGGGAATGTTATATTCCAACACGCACAATTAAGGCATTCTTCAAAATACCTTTGCTTCTCTAGAGGAAACTGCATTGGTTAAGACTGTTTGAAACATTGCTTCTAAAAGCTCTTGAAGAGTTTTATAACATCATGCTGTTTACTAAACAGTTACCATAATAATTGTAGATTATTATTAGATACTGCTTTAACCATGCACACAGCTGTAGGTATGTCCTTCACAGCTACTGAATTTCATGTGCAAGACCACACACCCACCTGTGCATACTCACAACTTGATTTGTAACACAAACCAAAAGGCCAAATTCCCTCTGCATGAGCATCAAAACTCCATCACTTTGCTGTGGGAAGAACTTCGAGAGGGGAAATTAATAAAATAATCATCATAATAAAAAATAATAGAACTCCTTTCTTATAATCAAAAGAATTTTCATTTCATTCCTGGTTCTTATGCTCCTGTAACAGGCCATCACAACAATTTTAAACCTAACAAAATATATGGTTAAAGGATTTTTACTTCAGTATTAATAATGAAACTTAAGAGGCATGACGAGCTGAAGCATATTCTGGAAATTCACGGCTAAAGCGTAACCTGATGGTGCACCTAAGCCGTGCACGGACAGCCCGCTGGTACCTGCGGGCTCACCAGGAGCCGCGCCTGACCCAGCTTTCCCCCAGTAGATGGAGCCCGAGCGCCGCTCTCCCTTCACTTCCCCACTTCCAGGGAGAAACGATTTTCACGGTAACCGAGGCTTTCAACGAGCGAGGGACTTAATATTCAGTGGCGGTTCCCAAAGGCTCGGAAACAAGCAACACAAAGCTCTGCTACTACATGCCTGACAAACTAGAGCTCCGGTGTTAAGGGCAAGGATTACGGATCGGGGAAGAAATTCCTCTATTTCCAAATGCTCGAGAAGGTATTTCAGAAGAGAAAGAATGAACGTTACGTGCCACCAAAGCCAGATGTATGGATGCAACAAGCTGTTCTGGAATGGGTTTGCTGTATGTCTAGCTTCCACTGCTCGTCTCCTATATGTAGCAGTGGGTAAGATCCCTAGCACCAGAGAAAAAGTACACGTGCATGCAGCTAAAACCAATCCTTATGCAACCTCAGATCTTTGCATTCCTTTGGTCTCTCAAACCAGGCAAGCTGGCTGCCACTTGCAGCACAACAGGAACAAGCAAGCATGGACCCATTCAGTAACCATTTTTAGATGATAGAAGTCTTCAAAGAGAAAAGCAAAAGGTGAAAACATTTTAGCAGCAAAATAGTTAAATGCAAAGTGAAAATATTAATGCACATATTTAATAAAAATATTAAAGTATATGCGTCATATAAAATACAGTACAGGACCAGGAGTTTCACTATGTTGTATAGTGCTCAGAGGAAATTGCTAAAACTAATGTATTTCTGAAGTATATATACAATATGATTATATAGCATTTTCTTATACAGCCAGCAAGTTCTTTTCTTAGGTTGTTCATATCTCTCTACCTTGAATTAGGAACCTAGCACTTACAAATATTAAATTCCTCTCATTCACTAGAAAAACATCACCATTTTTTAAAATGAAAGTTGTTTTTAAAGTTAACAGTCTATTTTAGGCAACCAAGTTTAGCTGAACATGTGTGAAGCATGAAAACCAACCAGAGTAGCAGCTTTCAAATACGTAAAGAGTAAAACCCAAGGCTGCTGCTACTATGTCATATTCTTGGACTTCAGCCATCCAATCAACTCTTAATACAAAACTAGAAGCTCTTCCATAACTTCGATAGTTATCAAGCTATATGTCATCTTTTTCAATGTGAAATAATACTTTGAGATGATTTATGTACACAAGGCGGTCAATTCAAGCTGTAATATAAATATAAATGTTTTCTTTTAAAAAGTATTTTACAGACAGTTATATACATTTGCTCATTTTACTTCTGGGCTACAAAGGAAAGTTAAGGGGCTTGATACATACAGAAAAAAATTACACAAAAGATACTGAAGAAATGCATGTAAGTGAGAAAAGTAAGTAATGCATTTTAAAGACAAAATTATTTGATTCTGTGTTTAATAACAAGGGTATACTAAAGACAATGTGTCCCACTCCAGCCAAGATATCAAACAGGCACCTTTGCTAATGAATTATGACTGTTTTTAGTGTTTTACAGGTTTTTAACAAGAAGTAAATGATTCTTATTTCATAACACAGCACAACATGTAATGCTTTTAAAAGTTCTCTGTGGGCTAACTGATTCTTACCTGAAAGTTAGGCTTACTAAGTACAAAACCATAAGAAATACCATGCACAATATACTAGCACTCATACAAATACATACACACACTCTCACTCTCCAGCCTCCCTCCCCAGCCCCGCCCTCAAATTTCCCCAATTAAGAAGGTCACTCAGTTTTGCCTGGGCTGTAATTTATTTCTCAAGCTAAGTCTTTTGTTGTTCTTTTTGAACAAAACACACAGTACTTTTGTTCTTGCCCGTTCAAATGAGAAAAAGTTGTGGTTCAAAATAATGAAAACAATTTCACTTTTGTTATTAATCTTTTGTTTTAATCATAGTACTTGATAAACAGCTGAACAGGATCCTAGTTTAACAGAAGGATAAACAAGAACACTGATGACAATTTGTTACAACTGCCTTAATGTACCTTTCGCTTAATGAACATTTGAATATGCAAGAAAGTATTTTTGGAGGATACCCCAAAAGAAAACAACTTGCTGGTTGAACAACAGAAACAACATCCTTTTTGCTATTATGTTGAAATCAAAGTAATTTATATATAAAAATAAATGTTATGTTCTAACAAGAACATTTTAGACAATTACATCTGTGCTTAACAAAAAAAATATTGGTCACTCAAGACTAGAATAATTAATATTTTAAAGGTTTTTAGATTATCAGAATGCATGGATACAACTCAACACAAACTGTAGCTGAAGGGAACCAGGACTGAAAATATCAATTTGTCCATCTGGAATAAAAATGCAACTAAATTAACTATTTAAAATACTACCATGGAATGTGACAGTAGATATGGTCCATACCTACTATATCGGAGGGAAGGAAAGTTTAACATGTAATAATTCGTACCTTACACATTTAGTTAAATATAAACATTTGTTATTTATACATAAAGTTGCTTCCAAAAAACTATTAATAAGTGATTTAGTTGCACTTAAAATCAGTTTCATTTCTCATTTGCTGAGTATTAACTTTTCTTAATCTTAAATCAACTGTCACTAGTGCACTTTTAGTTAAAATTTCCCCTCAGATAAGTTTTAATCCTTTTAAAAGAGCCCCCTCACCTAAACCATGAATGTACAAAGTGGCAAAAGTTAATCCCTTTTAGTATAATCATAGTTTATATACTCATTTTATAGCCAATAATAAGAACAGGCTTTCCTTTGCAAAATCTCCTTCACAACTCGCAACAAATGCCACGCACTCAAAGGAAATAGTTAGGCGTGGCTAGCACTTGTAAAATGCCAAGGTCTGACAAGTCTTGTTGCTTCCTCCACATCAAGCATCTCTTACATGAAAGAAGATTCCCTTCAGCTTGCCAAAAAGCTTCCACAAATCCAAGTTAGATGCTTCCTGGAAACAAAGATTTTTCAGCTCTGTTTGGCACAAGACTGATTCATCCCGCAGCTTTATGCTTTCCTCCACAGCACCCACACACCTCACCACAGTGATGGCATGCTCTCAAGGGGAGGTAGCAGCACATACATGGAGCAATGAACGACAGTGCCACCAGTGCTAACCAGCGTAAGCAGAACTTGTCATCACTAGTGTCACACGAGCAAGGATCAGAGAAATCTCCTTCAGAGTCTGACATGCAGTGATACAGCATGCTCTCTGCACAAAGCATGCAACTAACTTGGTAGATACATCTTTTAATAGGATCTGGCGCATCTTGACATTTTCCTCTGCCATTATCTTCATGATTAAACCTTTCCTGGCAGTATATACAGCGGGAACGCTCACCATCCTCTTTTCTTCTTTTTGAGGTTTTAAATTTTGATGAGGAAGGCTGAGTTTTAAATACCACAGAACTCTTTGAGTCTTTTAGGGAATTCAACTTAGTTCCATCCCCACATGGGTATAAATAGTCAGATTTTTTACTGTCTGATTTAGAAAATGGTATATTTGAGTCTGCATCATCCCTCTCCAGGTCATTCTTCCACATGTCAGGATGCCTGTAGTCTGCATAACGACGTATCAAAATGTCGCGAGGGTTTATTCTGACAATTTCATCTTCGTCCTGAAAACTAACATGCCTGATTGACTTCAGTGGGACCTGAAATGGCAAAGTAAGAGAAGTTTACTTTGGTGAAGTCCCAAATTTATGTCCACCTACAATGTAAAACTTAGATTAGAAAACTAAAAAATCAAAATTTTTTCTCTTGCTGCCCGAGGATAAAAAAATTCAGAGTATTTTCTCACTCTGCAGGGTATTAGGTCTGTCAGCTTTAGTATTCTTTCCTGATTTTTTAGTGTCTCATGAGAGCTTTGGATATTTTGTTATCCGCATAAAACTTGATGCTGCTCTGCGAATTATGCTCAAAATTAGAGTGTTAACATCTTAAAGTGGAAACTAATTCCACAGATTAATTATGCCTTATGTGCTGATTTCATGTGATGATTTGCTGCTTTAGGACTAACTCCCCGACATATTCACTATTGCGTTATCCAGGAGAAGCTTTCCTTAATTCCTGCTCTAAGTTTTCAAACTCTCTCCAATTTATAACAAGAGTATTGAATACTGGTAACATATCATCAAAGCTGTGTTTTAGATAAGGATTTTGCAGTATGAAGAATAACATTGAGCATGATGATCGATTAATAACAGCATCTTCTGAATGCGTCTCCCCTTAGCTAATATACACTACTTAAATTCATTAGTTTAGGACACCAGCAGGCAAAGACCCAAAGTACTTCTTAAATTCTCAGTTTGTAATGAACTGACCATAATTTAAGACCTTTTACTTCAAAAGGCAAGTAATAAGGAATGTGCTAAACACATACAAAACCAGCAGAGAAATAAGGTAGAGTTCTTGTTTATTCTGCCTTACAATGAAAGGGCATTGGGGCATGAAAAAGTTGTCAAAGATGACAAAATTCAGAGAATCATCCAAACTGAAATACTGCAAGCCTTAGATATCTAAGTGTAACATAGTCAATTACCACTAAATGTTACTGGAATCACATTACAAGTGACTCGCAAGAAAAAGTGCAAATAATGACAGGATAAAAATTTAGCACGTGTATAAAAGTAGCTCCTGAAAATAGCAGACAGTGCAGCAAAAAAGCAAGGGTCTCAGTATACCCCAGTATTTCTACCTTACAGGCAGCAATTATTTTCCTACACTGCAGGGCTATTATAATCAGAGCCAGATTATGAGTGGGCTTCAAGTCAAATTCTGCCTTTTACTCTGTCAAGTGCACAGCCTGTAAACCACCTCTCAGAAAAGGCAAAAACCCTTCCACTCCCTAACCTATTAGTCTTACAAATTCTTCCAGAATCATGAATTACTTGGGAATAATCTTTGGCATCAGTATTGTTGCTTTCAGAGGGTTTACCTTATTAGTACTCAAATTAATGAGCATTAATGTGTCACCATTCCATAGTCAAGTACAATAATTGATCAGCATATTCCTAATCTGTTGCAGTGTGTGAAACTACTGAAGATGAGGTTTTAGGTTAAAACACTTCTATGTCACTTTGCATGTGTCCATGTTCCTACTGCGCTGAAGTCTGCATGTCCTGGTTTTGGGGTAGGAGACAGAGAAAGGAAAAGGGAAGGCAGCTGGAAAAGAGGAAGGAAGAGCTTCTTAAAATATGCTATCTTCTGATTATGTAAGAGTATCTGTAGCCTGCTCTAACCATCACTTCCCTGCTCAACAATCCTTGTGTGATGAGTACAGAACTGTAATTAGAGATGCTTTGCCCTGGGACTTTCAACTGGAGTATGCTAACAAGAACAATTTTTTTTTTTCTTGGCTCCAAGCCACATAGTTGAACTACCAAAGTTTCAAGGATACAGGCAGAAGAAAGGTTATATCCTATTCAGCTAACATTGCTTCTCTTCCATACTTCCCTGGGCTCCTATGCAAGCAGTTAGGCTTCCCCTTTGCTTATAAAAGCAGACTGCTTCTCAGCCCTATTCTGTCGTCAAACAAGAGTAAGAATCTATTGTTTAGCAAAAATAACTAACTATGGCTAATTGGCTTATTTGAACATTTTACAGCATAAATTTATTTAAGAAAAAAACCACAAAAGTAATTAGAATTCGATATGTTACAGCATAAATGATCCTTATCCCACTGTCCACATAGAATATTAAGCATGCACTTAAGACAGAAAATAAAACTCACTGTTTAAAAGAAAAACCCCTAAAACCTCAATACAAAAAATCCACCCTTGACCTGCCATTGCCCAGACAGCTAATAGCCATTAAAAACCGCTACAAATACTACCAGCTGTAGAATCTGACCTCTCCTTTGCCTTTGAAGGCTTTTTATTTGTTTGAGCAGAACACATCATATACATAGAACACATTTATTTTTTTCAAGTTTTGAGCCCAACACCTAAAAATGCTTAACTGGCACATTACAAATAAGGCACCACTACATTCCTTATGGCACTGACATTAAGAAATATGTTTTGAGCAGAACATGCTGAAAAATAAGCAAACTGGAGAAATGCTGGAAAGAGCTTGCTCATTGGGTATTAAATGGGACCTATGTGAATGCATGAAGTACATGAAAACCTAGGAACAATTCACAATCCAAATTCAGATAGGTACCAATAGCAGCAAAATTTAATGAGAATAATGCACTCATTTCTCTAAATCGTCAAAATTAAAACTCAGTACAAATGTCATCTGTGTGAAGCTGAAGCAGGAAGGGAGGAAGAATGTTACAGCAAACTGAAATCCCACAGAGAATCCGATTCTGAACACGATTAGCCAACTGGAAATTAGGCAGAAAATTTTTGTTGACACAACTGAACCCACAAGTATGGCACCTTAGTTGAAGGGGTGCAGCTTTAAACAAGGCACAGTCACTTCCTTGGTACTGTAGCCTTTGCTGTTTCTCCTCAAAGAGATACACCTGATTTTGGTCACCTTGCAACTTCTCAAAATGGAGACACCAGCAGCTGCCTACATCATTGCAAAGTATTACATTTAACACACATCCGTGTATCAGAAGCTGGAAAGCTGAAGTATTTTTTTACTAACAGTCAAAATATTACAGGTAAAATCTGAATTGTCATTAACCATTTCTTCAATTGGAGCATGTACTTCTTGAGCTATTCAACTTATGAGCACACTCTTAAGTAAGAGTATTCAAACTTATTTACACAAAATTGAAACAAACCCAGTAATAGGCTCAAGATCTGCTGTGTCACCTGGTCACATGTGTGGAGTTCAGNCCCCCGTATCTTCAATTTTCAAGAACTGAATTCTAACATTGTCATTTGAAAAAAAAATTCTATTTAATTTCTATCAGACACTGACTAACCAGTTTAACAGAACCTAAATTATCACTTTCTCAGTAGGTGATTTTATACATGCTTTTGAAATGTATTTTAAACAGGTATTTTAAGCTACTGCACTTTTCTTTACAATGCAGGCAAGACTAACAGGACATACATCACTAGTTACTGTAGCCATTAAATATTAGCTGCAAGAACCTAATCATCCATCCATTCTATTCTAAAAAATATTTACAATTCTCTTTGCAAGTAAATGGGAAGAGGGAAAAATAGGTACCTTGACAGAAATAAAAATGAGGTGACTTATATGAAGAGATAATTGGAGTAGATCAATGATTAAAGATGAAAAACGAAAAATTTCAAGCTTTTTAGTTCTCCAGATGACACTGCTTGCTTTTTTTTCGCAATAAAGCAGCTTAAGAGTAGCTGATATAAGACTTAAGTACAATCCTACTTTTCTCTGCAAAAATAACTGAGGGTACTAAAAAGCTTTATTTCAAGCAGCAGAGATATTTTTTGGTAAGTCTTCTGAACTACTTGAACTTGCATTCTACTTTGACTTATGTTATTCAGCATATTCTAAAAGCTTCCCATGTCATTGGTTCTAGACATAAAATCACCAAATTAATTATAATCCAACTTTAGTAATAGTAGTACCAGTAGTAAGACTACTTCTCCTGTCTACAAGAAGTGTCAGTTCTTTCAGCTTTAGAAAGAAGAAAAATGTATAGTGCTAAAGGAAAAGCTGTACCACAATGGCTGAACACTTTTCATACATAACTGATATATATATATTTTCCTTTTTGCACCGAAACAGAGTACTTTAGTTTGAATAGGCATTTAGAAAGCATAAGCAATAAAAATATTTAGCAGAAGTGCCCTACTGTACAAGTGCATCCAAGACATCAATTTTAAAGATACTTTTCAATATTTCTAAGCAAAACAGTATTAGTATACATATAACCAAGACTGAGCTAATGCCCAATTAACATTTTCTGAAAAAAATTAAACAGCTTTTTAAGACTGCAGATATTGAAATCTGCAATACAAAAACAGACTTCAAAGAAATTAAGGATTTATTCATGTAGTCTGGTGCACTACAAAGATGTTTATATTGAACATTTCAAGAAGTTGAGAGTACATGGACTTGGAACACAGTGATTTCTTGTCAGAAACTACATACTGTGCCATTAATACAGCAAGCAAAGTAAGGACTGCTTCTTTTATTGGTATTCTTACCTGGTTAGGTTGGCTTGGTAAACAGGCTCTCCTGGCGCTGAAGTCCTCAAATGTTGAAGGCCTTAAATTTGCACTGTTGTAAGTTTCACTGGTTACTACAGTTTCATGTTGAAAAAGATGATCTTTCATTAGTGAACCTGATGTATTTTCTTGAGCAGTCTAGAACAGATAAGAACTCCCTTGAAATGATTTTTGCATTTATATAAAAACAACACCAAACCAACAAGTTCATATATAAATGTGTTAATATTCTATATAATGTGTTAGACGTATTTATAAACACAAGTATTCATAAATGCACATTTTTGAAAGCATTAAGAAGTAGGCAAGTATTTTCTTTACATTGAGTGAGCCTTGGTAAATACAGAATTTCTCTGCAGACACTACACAACGTGGGTACTAGAGATACATGCTTTTGAAATACAGTTGCCCAATCAGACTTCTTTAAGGAAGTAGAGATTAACCTGTCTCTGAGATGAAGTTTTCACTAACTACCCACGAGGTTGCCAGTATTTACAAAAACACAACTGCAGAAAAAAAAAATTCTGAGACTAATAAGGCACAAGCTAATCAGATCTTTTAATAAATGAAAAGCAAAATCAGCTGGAAAGGAAGAGAAAGTAAATTTTAACCTACACTGGCTCAATTATAATATCTAATTGCAGCAAGTGTGCATTAAAAATGTAATGATTGTCTTTTTGCAATTAAAGTTATATCAGGCAATTTGATACAAAAATGAGACCATGAAGCAATATATGATGAGAGAGCTGCAGGACCTGTGCCATTCAGAAGAAGGAAGAGGAAGTGTGTTTGGGTGGAATACTGACTTGTAAGATGATTCAATTTCTGAAATGAATTGAAAAACAAACAGTTCTCATTCTTTAAGCTTGACTGACTGCGACATACTTAAGATACAGCAGAGCATTTTGATACAAATTTCACTGGGCTGCCAAAAATGTACTGTATGTTTTGTTTGCTGTAAAGTTAACTGGTTGTCATCATGGATAACACAGAAAATTCTGGCATCATGCAGCTTCTGGCAATGAGAATGTTTCAGCTTTATTATAAGGATTTGTATGTATCAAGAACATTTAGAGGAAAATAATAAAAATATTACAGAAAAACTGAGGCAGAGGCAAACCTGAAGTTTTGGCAGGTCAAGTATTAACTCAAAATCATTAGTTTTCACTTATCAAAATACTTGAGGAACTTATTCCAGGATTACATTAGTACCTCACATACATAAAAGCCTAATGTATCAAGTTCTAAAACATCTAGACAATATGAAGTAGCTGGTCTGTAGCTGATTTTGAAGAAGAAAGAAAGTCACCACATCACTAAGAATTTATATATTGTTTCAGATGCAACTTGTGGGAAAACATAAAATTTAGTAATTAATTTGTCATCAGCATAATTTTAATACAAGAGAGCATACACCCCAAGAAAGACAAAAGCTCACTCAATCAGGTTAAAGTTCCCCTGAAAAATTTTGAAGACAGGCAAAACACCAAAAAGAAGTACTATTTGCAGATCCTTGAACATGACAACACCACGAAGTAATTGACCCTGTTATTGTAAAAATTAAATTTTCTGGTCAAACGTTGTTGGGAAAGGAGTATAAAAGAAATATTGGAATGACTGACAGCAATTAGACTTCATATACGTATACTTATTTTAAGAGCAAAAGTATAAAATAGCTCAATAGCAAACATCTTCATAGCAGGAGGTACTCCTGCAGATACATTGCTCAATGACATAAAAAGCTTCCAAAACTGGCTCAAACCACAGAAGAGCTGTATTCAAAATGAGGAAGAAATGCCTACGACCATTTTTGGTCTGAGCAATGTTTAAAATGACTACAAGCATTAAAGCTAACAGCTAGAAGCCATTTTACAGTGATAAGCATCCCTTTTCCTCTTCCCCTGGCTATTATAAATTTGAGTGGTCTAGGGAGAAGGGAGCAAGGTGCAAAAACTTCTACTCCTTCCTTCCCAGGGAAAAAACATGTACTACCCACAAGCCAGTCTTTATCCCTGGGTGAGATCTGCAGCAGCCTGCATTATTTTCTGTCCCTGCAGGTGATTCACACCTTTCTTCTTTAAAAATAAACTATTTACACTATAGAGCAAAAAGGGCACGTGCACATGCTCACACAGGCAGACACAAGTACTCCCCTTGGCAGTCAAGGGGGGCTCCATCCAATGAAGGACACAGGCACAGATATCTCATACTGTGCTAACTGGCAGTGCCAGATGATGTACGAAACCCAAACCTTAATCTTAAAGCAAACCTTTGTGCCCTATACACAGCAATTATCAAAGAATGCTTTCAGAAAATTCCAACACAGATACCACGATTCAAACTAATTGACTTCAAGGACAAATTTCAGGGTGGCAGCAGACAGAGAAAAGCATGGGACCTTTTGTAAAGCAAGAACTTGCTAGACAGCATTTCTGAAAGCACAGTGCTCAACTTACCTACCTATACACTACAAGTAAGTGGACACAGACTGACTTCTGGTATTAAAATGAAAAGTAATCATGTCAGTTCTTTAGCCAGTAAATATTCACTATGCTGAATTACAGAAATGACAGATGAACATGCTGAACTCTCTGCTTTTAATTAAAGTGTAGTTTTGATATAGCCAAACCCCATTTATTAGTATCCAAAAACCTTTTCTTGGATAACACTTCCTGCTCCAATGTGATGTCTTATTACAAGGTCATAAACACCTGAAAATACACATTTATAATGGAAACACTGACAATCTGAAGTAGGAAGATCTAGAAACAAAAATGGTATTGTGTTGAAAATACATTTAAGTAAGAAGCAAACATATAAAGTTTTCCAAAAGAACACATACAGAGTATCACACACTAACACAGATGCACACATTCTTCTTTTCTACNAATTACTGTCCTATGGTTGCTAAGAGATACTCTGAATTTTTTTTCCAAGACTACTAAAACATTTCTGTGCGCACAAGCAAAAGGATGCTGGGTAAAGCAATAAAATGACTCCAGCTGTAGCTCTCCAGCAGAATTCAAAGCCAGATGACAGCTGTAGAGAAAATGAAAACCAGACTGAGCTTCTCTTGTTCTTCAAATTTTCTCCCTTACTTCTCCCAGTTTGCTGGAGTTAAGTCTGGCATAGAATTCAACATTGTTCTGCAAACTTTGTTAAAAATGTTCTCCTCTAAGTAAGTTTAATGATTACACAGAAGGATGGATGAGAGACCACATTTCCGCTNGGTCAGGGATTACACAGAGACCCAGGGACGCTGCCTATTCACACTGAGTCCTTCTTCTTGCACCTTTCCCTTTTCCATGAGACCTGAAAATCTGCTGTTTGATGCTAACACAAGAAATGTTTAAATGATTTTTCCTTAATTTTTCAATTCTGAATAAATGATACAGGTTTAAAAAACATCTGAATGACTTCCTTCTGCTTTGGCCATTTCTGAGACTGATGGAGCAATATATTTGGCAAAGAAACTATTATTTTCAGGTAAGTGTTTCTGACATTGGCTGAAATA